>JAUEKW010138853.1:0-11144 GCA_032274785.1 Ajuga reptans
ATATAATTATATTTATACACATGTTGTATGAGATATACCCAGGTTATAGAAGATTCCAAAGTGGTTTTTAACTGCAATATTGGCAATACGAAAAGTTCTTTTTTTTTTCTTTTTCCATATTTTATACATATACTTAGGCCAAAAATTATTTTTGGTCCAATAATTATTTACTTTTATATGATAATGGTCCCTTGATCATAGTAAGTGTTCCCCCATTTGAGCTATTCAGTAAGTTAAAATATTTACATGGAGATTTGTGTGCTTAAAGTGTTAAATATATGTTTCTGCTTTCCTCTTCGAAATTTATATTTGTATTTTGAATTAAGCGGTCCCTCTCGATTTTGTTTGTGAATTGTCTGAAGTTGAATTCTTGCACCTTTTTAGAATGTTCTGATGTAATTCTTTGTAATATTATCATAACTGTTTTGTTTGGCTATGTTTGTTGATTTGTGACTTCAAAGACAAGACCAATAACTGACACTACAACAAAAAATATCTTTTGTAAATTATTTTTTGAGACCACAATTGGGGTCCCCAATAATAAGTTATTTGTGATCACCACAATTGTGGTGACTAATATAATAAGTTATTTGTGGTCACTTGTTGTCACAAAACTCTACAAATTATTTGAGACAATTTTCAAACTACTTAATTTTGAGACAACTAGTTCTTGCAAAAAATATTTGAGAAGCATTTGAGACCACTTTTTGTAGTCACAAATATATTATTTGCGACGGAGTTATTGAGACGACTAATTAGTGACGACATGTTGTTTTTAATAATAAAATTGTGACAAATACTCCTAAAGTATTGATTTCTCTGCCTAACAACTAGGCGCTAGTCGAGTAACGATTTCTCTGCCTCGTTTATCTATTTAAAAAATAACACTCTTGAGTTGGGGTAGAGGAAGGGAGGAGGTAATGAGTGTGTGTTAATTCCAGTATTCTAAAACATGCATGCTAGGCGGTCGTAAACTGTGGTCTAACGTCTAGTCGGGCTTAAGTGGAGATAAGCGGGGTTTAAGAGGGACTAAACATGAGAAGTCGGTAAAAAAATATAGACGACCGAGGATAGTCTAGCGACTAAACGGACTTAGTCGGAGACTTTTGGAACATAGATTAATTCTAGTACTGTACCAAGGTATTATATATTGTTTCAGTATTACAGTACATTTTACTTAATAATATAATGAAACCGTTTATAAATAGTAATTTCTGTATTTTCCCGCCTAAACACACTTACTTAATCTAGAAATAGTAATTTTATGGTAAGATTCCACTAATCACAAAATTCGGCTAATCTTTTGATATCAATATTTGAAATGCTAAATATTCGGCTAATTTGTTAATATTCAGAAAATATTTTTCCAGTATATATCGATTGAATTTATGGTAAGATTATGCTAATCACAAATTTCAGCTAATCTGGAATAGAACATGTTATGGTAAGATTCTGCTAGCCACAAATTTTGGCGGATTTTCGGTCATAAAAAATGTTTACCTAAATTATCTTTTAATTTTTAAAAAAAAAAAATGGTATGCACATAATATTAATCTCCTTTAATTTAGCATTTCGCAGCATATAATCACCGATTTATTTCCTTTAAGTTTGTAGTTTAATAGGATACAATCATGGATAATTCTCATAATTTAGCGACTTCATAGCACAATAATCGGATCATGTTACCACAATTACTAAAAATACATATATATCTTCACCATATCAATTAAATTATGGTGCGCTCCCACATAAGTTGTGGACAAATAAATTGGTGTCCACCGGTGGACATATAATTTTCATAGTACAATATTACTATATAAATATATAATTTTTATTATATATTCGTGATGCATTTACAATTCGTGCATCGCACGATGAGAGAGTTCTAGTGAATATATATAGGAGAGAAAGAATTAGGCATGATCTTGTTACTCACTTCCATCCTAGGTTCAACTACTGGGGGGTTTTCTCCTTTTATTGTCGGTGTAATTTATGATTCTTTCCCTCATTTTTTTGGGAAAATGTCATTTTATTCACTTATGTTAGGGTTAGTTGCATTTTTTATTATCCCTGATTAAACTTTTGCAATTAGTTTTTTAAAATTTAATTTTTTGTAATTTCAGATTTTTCTTCCCTGGAATTTATTTGTATCGCCCGAGAAACGCATGTGCGGCACACATGCTCTTCACAATTGGACATCTTTGTTCTTTTCTTCTTCTTATTTTTTTTCTGTATTTTCTTTAATTATATGTTCAATTGATTTTTTTTAGGATTTTTTTCTGTTTTCTGTATATCTTTTAATTCTTTTTAGTAATTTTTCTCTTTTTTCTATGTATTTTATTTTTAATGTGATTCAAATTTTTATTATATTTTTATTAGTTTTTGTAATTTTTATATGTTTAATTGAATGGTTGAGATATCGACATATTGAAGATATAAACTAAAGGTGAGCTGGAAAAGAAGCAGCTGAAAGAAAAGGAAAGAAAAGAAGAAAATGCTAACAGTTAGTCTGTTAAATAGTCTGTTAAATAGCAGTTAGTTAGGCTTAAGTTAGTTATGAAAATAATGACATCAGCAAGTTGTTAACTGATGTCACCTAGTCTCTATATATTCCTGTATTTGTAATCTGAAATTACTTTTGATGAATGAGCATTATTCTTTAGACGAGCTAGAAACAACTACGTCTACCACTTTTGCTGCTGCTCAATAACTGTTCGATCAAAGTCTTCATCCAATTCTGATTTCTTTCTCTTCTTCTTCTTCTTCTTCGTTTCTTTATTTCTTTTCTTCTGTGTTCTGGCAAGATTGGTGATCAAGCGATCATATCATGGCAATTACAACGAGTACGATTCCAATTTTTGCACCGATTTTGATCAAACTGGATAGAAAGAATCATCACTTTTGGAGACTGCAAGTTCTTGCAGCGGTTCGTGCGCATGGAGTAGAGAATGTTCTGCTTGAAGGAGTGCCACCACCTAAATTCTTGGGCAATACTCCAACATCAACAACAGGACAATCACAAGCAAGTGGTGTAGTCTAGAAAATAAATCCAGAGTACCAGTTATGGGTAAGAAAGGATCAAATGTTGCTTAGTTGGTTATTATCTTCCCTTTATGAGTCTGTACTTGGTCATGTAACGAGGTGTGAGAAATCTGTTGATATTTGGAATGTTCTTGATAGCTAATTTAGGGCAAATTCTAAGGCAAGACAATTAAGACTTCGAATGCAATTGCAAACCACTAAGAAAGGTGGTTCTACAATAGATGAGTATATGTTGAAAATGAAGGGCATATCTGATAGCCTACTAGCTGCTGGACAAGATGTCAATGAGGATGAGTTAATTTTGCATATCTTGAATGGATTAGGCACTGAATATGAGGCAGTTGTTGTAAACCTGACCTCTAGAACTGAATCTGTTTCTTTACAAGAAATGCAATATGCATTACAATCTCATGAAATGAGGGTAAAAAAAAACACATCTGCATATTCTGTTAGTTCTGAGACAGTAGAAATACATTATGCAAATTTTGTGCAGAATCAAGGAAGACAGTTTGGCAGGGGAAATGGATTCAGAGGAAAGAACTTTAGTAGAGGAAATCAAAATTATCAGAGTATAGGGGGTTACAACAATTATAATAACTACAGTGGGGGATTTGGAAATAGAGGAAATTTTGGAGGTGGAAGTTGCAATAGAGGAAATAGTTTCAATCATTTTAGAGGAAGAGGAAGAGGAAGGTTTAATGCACAGAAAGTTTTCTATCAAATATGTGGCAATCCAGATCATTTTGCTTCAAAATGTATAAACAGGTTCAATGAAAGTTACCCTGGGATTGACTTATCATCTGCTCAAGCTCATATCATGTACACTGAGCAAGGTGATAATCAAGCAAACACAGGATGGAATGGTGGATCTGGACTTGGCAATGATGTGCAGTCAAACAATTTCGCTAGTTTTGCTGCTGACAACAGTGGTACATGGACAGTGGATCCACTACACATGTCACAGCTGATGCTGGAAACATTACCAGCACATCAAACTACACAGGAAGTGACAGACTTACAGTAGGAAATGGAGATCAATTACAAATCTCACAATCAGGTAACACATCTTTTATTATGCCTCATGAAAATAGACAGTTGCACTTAAATAATATCTTGTATGTACCTGATATAACCAAGAATCTGTTAAGCATTTCTAAAATCACAAGAGATAACAAAGTTTATGTGGAATTTCACTCTGACAAATGTTTTGTGAAGGATGTGGTTAATCACCAGGTGTTGCTGAAAGGAACTCTTGAGCATGGGTTATACCAGTTAGATCTTAGGAAATTACACACTAATCTTGGAAAATTAAAGTGTAACTCTGAGTTGTCTGTTTTTCAGTATAATAAGGTGTCTAGTATATCTGCTTATACCTGTACTGTTGGGAATGATACTCCTGAATCGATTTGGCATCAAAGACTTGGGCACTCATGTCCAAGAACTGTGGTAAATGTAATGAACTCTGTAAAGATTCCTGTATCAATGAAAAATTTCAGTTTCTGTGATTCTTGTAAAATGGGTAAGATGCATGCCATGCATTTCTCTTCTGTTATACCAAAAGCAACTGCACATTTTCATATTATTTTTTCTGATGTATGGGGACCTGCTGTTGAATCAACAGCTGGTTTTAAATACTATATACACTTTACGGACCAGTTCACTAGGTATACATGGATTTATCAATTACAGACAAAGGCAGAAGCCATAACAGCCTTGAAACAATTTATTACTATGGTAGATAGACAGTTTAATGCTAAAATAAAAGTGTTCCAGGCTGATTTTGGTGGAGAATACAGGCCAATTTTTACTTACCTACAACATCAAGGAGTTATTGTAAGACATCCTTGTCCCCACACACATCAACAGAATGGTTTACCTGAAAGAAAACACCAGCACATTACAGAAATGGGCTTAACATTACTTGCTAAAGCTGGTCTCCCTATGACATACTGGTGGGATGCTTTTGTATCATCCACCTACATCATAAACAGGCTTCCTTCTCCTGTCACGCAGAATATATCACCATTTCAGAAGTTTTTTGGTAACACTCCTGACTATAACATGTTAAAAGTGTTTGGGTGCAGCTGTTTTCCATACCTGAGACCATACCAACATAGTAAGCTTCAATTCAGATCTGAAAAGTGTCTGTTCTTAGGATATAGTCCTTTTCATAAAGGCTATAGGTGTTTGTCGGCTTTTGGGAGAATGTACATATCCAGAACAGTTAGTTTCAATGAGAATGAATTCCCATATAAATCATTATTTTATGCTGATGTGTCTGCATTTTCTAGTGGTACTCAAAATACACAGGGCTTGTCCTATGTGATTCCATCTGTCCCTGTGTTGCAAAATGGGGTTCAAAATGGTGGTGCAAAAAGTTCTCAAAGTTCTCAAAGCTCAAGATTTCAAAATCAGGTTATAGTTGCTCAACCTTCCAATGCTAATGATAATGTGTCTGGAAATGTGAGGATATCTGGAAATGCTGATATGCATCACTCTGAAAATAATAATGTGCATCATTCTGCAAATAGGAGTATATCTTCTAATGGTGATGTCAATATCAGTCATGGTAATGTGTCTCAAAATGGTAATAATGGTAGTCATGCTAGTCATGGTAGTGCTTCTGTTAGTACTCATGATAGGTATCACTGAGATAGAAACTGAACCCAAAAGTGTCACTGAAGCATTAGCTAGTACTGCTTGGAAAGAAGCTATGAATGTTGAGTATAATGCTCTAATTAGGAATCATACATGGGATCTTGTGCCTTATACTGATGATATGAAGATAATTGATAACAAATGGTTGTTCAAAATTAAACATAAAGCTGATGGAACAATAGAGAGGTTTAAAGCTAGGTTGGTAGCTAGAGGCTTCCAACAAATGCCTGGACTTGATTACTTTGAAACTTTTTCACCTTTTGTCAATCCTATATCCATCAGAATCATGTTTACCTTGGCTGTTACTAGAGGTTGGGAGATTCAACAAGTTGATGTAAACAATGCTTTCTTAAATGGTGAGCTTAGTGAGGTTGTTTATATGAACCAACCTGCTGGTTTTATTGATCCAAAAAGACCAAATCATGTGTGTAAGCTTGTTAAGGCATTGTATGGCCTTAAACAAGCCCCTAGATCTTGGACTGATAAACTCAAAAGCTTTCTGTTGACTTATGGCTTGAGAAGAACAGAATCTGATCACTCACTATTTTTTGCTAATAATAAAGGTAAGTTGTTACTTGTGTTGATATATGTAGATGATATATTAGTTACAGGGGATGATCCAAAGCAGGTAAATGATTTAATCAACAAATTAAATTCTGTTTTCTCACTTAAACATCTTGGACTTGTTAACTATTTTTTGGGTATTCAAGTTAGCAAAACTACATGAGGTGTGTTACTGAATCAAGCAAAGTATGCTACTGATCTGTTGAAGAAGACAAACATGTGGGACTGTAAACTAGTGGAGAGCCCATACTGTGCAAATCTAAAGCTGGCCAAACATGATAGTCAGCCATTTGAACAAGTGAGAGTTTACAGGAGCACAATAGGAGCATTGCAGTATCTAACAATGACAAGGCCAGACTTGGCTTTCATTGTGAACAAGTTGAGTCAGTTTCTTCAGCAACCTACAGTGGATCAATGGAAGGTATGCAAAAGAGTCCTGCGATACATAAAAGGATCACTACAACAAGGTGTTGAGTTCTCACCAGTCAACAATCTCAAGCTTGAAGCATTTGCAGATGCAGATTGGGCCAGTTCACTTGATGACAGAAAGTCAATATATAGGTGGACATTGCATATACCTAGGAAAGAATCTTATCAGCTGGTAGCACATAGCACGTGCAGAATGTGAATACAGATCACTAGCAACAGCAGCAACATATATTGTATGGGTAAAATCACTCTTTGCAGAAATTGGAATTGAAGTAGCAAAAACAACTGCTTTGTGGTGTGATAATTCAAGTGCTATAGCACTGGCTTCCAACCTAGTGTTTCATGCAAGAACAAAACATATAGAAGTGGATGTACACTACATAAGACAGCTTGTTCAATGAAAAATAATAGAAGTGAGACACATAACTTCTGAGGAGCAACTTGCAGACATATTTATAAAGCCACTAAGTGTGTTGAGATTTCAAATGCTTAGTCAGAAGGTGCAAGGTTCACCCAGTCCAGTTTCAGGGGTGAGTATTGAAGATATAAACTAAAGGTGAGCTGGAAAATAAGCAGCTGAAAGCAAAGGAAAGCAAAGAAGAAAACGCTAACAGTTAGTCTGTTAAATAGTCTGTTAAATATCAGTTAGTTAGGCTTAAGTTAGTTATGAAAATAATGACATCAGCAAGTTGTTAACTGATGTCACCTAGTCTCAATATATTCCTGTATTTGTAATCTGAAATTACTTTTGATGAATGAGCATTATTCTTTACATTTTAGCACGACACATGGTTTAAATGAACTAAGATGCCCAAATTAGTACCCCATGTGGGAGTTATGTGACAAATTCCGGCGAGATCAAAATTTTCAGGCGAAAAAAGTCCTTAAATCGGTAAGAATTAAATGTTAGAGGACTATATATTGCAAAAGGCTAATCTGAGAGGACCAAAACTACAACAAATCTAAACATAAAGGATTAAATTTGCATTTTCCCCATCATTTTTGTCCTTAGTTAATTGTTGTTTAGCTTAGCTATATATTTTCGTAGTAGACTAATTTATAGTTTATTTCATCTTTCTGGAACTTCAGTGTGATTCGAGTTGATTAATTGATGATGCTCATATCATAGTTTTTGCTTGTCAAGTAGAACGCTATATATCATATGTTGCCTGCCATTTTAGACAAGATTTTGTGTTTTTTCTTAGGATTTGCAGACATAGGCGGTGGACTAAAATTCTAAAATACGCAACTTTTTTGCTATTCTTGAAGCACTTAGAACTGAATTATGATAGTGCGGTCTACATCCATTTGATCAATATAAAGTATAGAAGCTGTTGTTTAGCTAGAATCTATCCAGTTAGAGACTGGAAGTACATAAAAATTAGCGAAAAAACATTACGAAAGGACTACTTCTGTGATATCCGTCTTCTTTGGGGTCAAAAAAGAGAGTTGAGGTAATTCCAAAACTACCTTGTGTCCTGGGTAACCAGAAGCACAATTTTCTCTATAATATACATATGAATGGATAGAGTAAATATTGTTGGCAGGAAAATTACAAAAGTTGTCCATCAACTAAGTGGGGGTGCTATTTTATACCCAGCATGTTACTACGACGTAATTTTTGTCCACCTTGTTGAGGGGTGTTCAATTTGTGCCCAAATTTCATCAGAAATTTTAAAATTGCACGTGAAAATTCACGTGCTTCGATCTTCGGCCGACGAGTCCACGTGGCATTCGATGTGGAGTCCTAATCAGCCTGGGAGGGTGTCATGTAGGACGAATTAACGGGCAACTTTTGCCAAAAGATAAAAAAATCAATATTAAATTAGAAAAAAAATGAAAATTATTTAAAATTTCTAAAACACATTTAAAATCCAGCAAATTAAAAAAAAAAATTCTAAAACGTGAATTCAATTCAACGAAGAACCTCACCGTGTTTATACCAAAAAAATAAAAATAAAAATAAAGCCTTGTCTGAAAGGTATCTTTTAATATTAAATATAGAGATTGTTGTTGTTAATCCGGTCTCACAAAGATATTATAATTGTCATCTGTTGGTGTTCAAAGTTCAAAATTGTCCGCAAGTTAGAAGAAATTAACGTGAAGATGGATAATTGGGAAAACGACAAACTTCACCCGAAACGAGTTAATTCTCCACTCGGATATGATCATTTATTTCAAATAATATTTTATCTAGTGTTCTAAAATAACTTACATATATCACGTGCATTTAGTGACATTATAAATTAACATGTAAGGTGTGTAAAAGTAATAAAACACTAAATGAAATACCATCTGAAATAGAAGATCTCTTCTATTTTCCACCGGACGATCAAATTAATGTATTCTGAAAGCAATATCCCACGTGGTCCATAGCATATCTTAATTATTAAATGAATATGGATCTGTGGATGTGTGTGTTTTTGGAAGTTCTGGATCAATTAGACATGTCAAAAGGTAATAGTAACTGCAAACTGCAGTAGAGATTGCAACGGCAACGCTGTCCAAAGAACCACGAACAGGACTGCCCCACCACATATTCAAGGCGGACTGTGTAAATCGAACAAAATTATTTTTAGTTCTGTAACTTAGACGGGTCTAAAAAAAATGCGTACGTCGAATTTTTTTAATTTTAATCCTATATATTACAAGATTATCCAATTTAAAGATATTTTTATCACTAAACTCGCCGGAAATCGTCACGTGAGCGTAACCGGAAAGGCCCAATGTGAGGGATCGCGTGCACGTCACGTGACAAATACCGGTAAGTTTAGTGATTTTTTGCCGAAAAAGGTCCTTAAATTGGATAATCTCGTAACATGCATGACTAAGATAAAATCTTTCAACATACAAAATTTTGTTTGAACTCGCCCTAAATTACAAAACTAAAAGTGAAATTTTGCCGTAAACAAATGAATACGAACCACTGTATACAATTCTCACCCTAGCTATTCGAATGATATGGAATGGAATTGGGCAAAAATTTATATGCCACATATGTATGAATCTTTGATTGAAACGGGTTGAACTAATTTTAAAAGTATTACTTTTCTGAAAATTAAGAAGTATCACTTAATTTACTAAAAGTATTGGTTTTAATAAAATTATAAATGAAAGTATCGCTTGGATTAATACTTATATTAAAAAGTTCGCGAAAACTACATCAATGAATTTCCGTCTACTTTTAACGTTAAAACTATCGAAAATCATCAATAGTGTTAGCACATCCACACCATTAAATTTGGATATTCGATGAAGATGTGGTCTCCTATAACTAGGTACCATCACACAGCTGGACTCCGGAGAGAGACCCAAATTCAATTTTAAAAAATGTGTTAGTTTTTCTAAAAAAATATTACTATTGTAAGTAAATTAATAAAATATTTTATTAACCCATAAAAATGCTAAATATAATATAATTCCTATATTTTGTTAAATTTATTTGTAATTCTTTTTTTTTCAATTCCAAGTGTTCCAGAAATTTACAAAGTCCATGAGCTCTTTACATCACCTCGGTCTAATATGCAATCAACAAAAGTAATTAAGCTAGACAAGGGAATACTAAGAATGAAATCTATGGAATATATTTTGTAAGTAACCTAATAAAATATTTTATAAAAGAATCATCCTTAAGAAAATACTTGTTATTATAAAAATAGTTAATAAGATAGATCGAGAAAGACAACTTTAAAATAATGCGAACAAAATTATTTAGGTTGCAAAGAGTAAAAAAGACATAGTTGAAGTTAGTTAGTGCGATAAAATATTTTTTAGGTTGCAAAGTGTGAAACATATATAATTGAGGTTGGTTCACGTGAAAAAAAAAGGTCTGAAAAGTGTAACAAATGTCATGATTTAGATTTCAAGTAAACTTACTTAATAAAGTATTTTTAACAAAATATACATTATATAAAAATATGAATAAGTAATAAAAGCAAATCTCAACAATAATTGTGATATATATTTACATATGTTCAAAGCTCCCGTACTTCCGCGATTAATCAAACAAACATTGTCATTATAAAAAAAAAAAATTAGCAGATTTATTATTTAATAAACTGTTTATAAAATTAAATATTAACTTTTTGTCTTTAGTTTAATAAAGTTGGATTTTCATTATTTAAACAATTATTTTTCTCCATACGTAACTTAAGTAAAGAAAATATTTAAAAATTCATGTCAAATAAAATAAACTGATTTGTTGTACTTTTATTATATAAAAAATCATTATAATGTATTTGATATAGATGTCAAATTGAAGATTATCAGAAGATGAGCATTTTAATATATTATGCATAAAACGGATTAGAAATAAAAAAATATATGTTTAAAAAAAATTGAAAGAAAGTTATGAACTTATCAAAATTGACCAAAACTTACAAAACTATTATCTAAAACTTTAGGCGAAAAAGTTAAAATGACAGAAAAGCACTCCATTTGCCTTTTATATA
>JAUEKW010138881.1:0-11142 GCA_032274785.1 Ajuga reptans
GGTTTGGTAGTGCTAGCCTCACCAAGTGTAAAGCCTGTAGGACATAAAATAGATTTTGTCAATAAGCGTAGTGAGAAAAATAAAGTCCTGAGATACAAAGCTTACCTTGCAGTACAAAGTTTTCTCACAAAACGTCCTGGAATTGACTATGAGGTGATATCCTCTCTCACAATGAACGTTATGACGTTCTATGAATAAGTTTCCAAAGGATTGGAAATGCAGCATAGGAATGTAGTTACAACATATCTTTTTGGGAATCTTATTTCTGAGATATGTGAAAGTGTCTGATGAACTTCTATTACCCAACTCAAGTGACTCTAGACCACAGAGTGCATTTACAATATTATATTGAAATGCTCACTTTAATTGAAATAATCCGGACGGGAATGGTATACCCGTCTGAGTGACTACTTGATTGGGAAGGGAAAAAACAACTAACTTTGCATTTATGCTTTATAAATGAAACAAGTTTCGAATTTCCAACTATAACAATATATGTCGATGTTATGGACACAATAGGTACTCTTAAAGAAATAAGAGAAACCATGAGACATTTGTTATCCAAATTTGAGATAAAGGATCATGGAAAAACTCGATACTATCCATGTTTGAACTAGAATACCGAGTCTGTGGAATATTGATTCCTCAGATTTCATATATCCAAAAGATGATCAGGCGATTTAACGTGGATAAAGTGCAATCTGTTAGCACTCCTATGATTGGTTGAAGTGTGGACATAAGAAAATATCCATTTGTGTCTAAAGAAAATGAAGAACTTTGATATCTAAAAGAAATCATTGCCATGAATTTGTTCTTTCCATATTAGAGACATAAGAGATTACAAATGAAATTGTAATCTCTAAAGGAAAATGTCAAATGCTCTCATATAAAGAGACAAAAATAACTACAAATGAAACTGTAACTCCTAAAGAAATGTTGAAACTATCCCCTACTATGAAACACCTACTTTAGCTGGTCCTAGTTGAT
Organism: Ajuga reptans; assembly: GCA_032274785.1. Lineage (NCBI taxonomy): Eukaryota > Viridiplantae > Streptophyta > Magnoliopsida > Lamiales > Lamiaceae > Ajuga > Ajuga reptans. The sequence goes on from JAUEKW010138881.1 coordinate 988, forward strand.
GTGGTTATCTCATTGACCCAAGTAAAGGTCATTACAAAATTGGTTATGTATTACCATGAGGACCATGACAAAATCTTGAAGATCAACAATCAAGCACAACTCCTGCATTTACCACGTCGGATCCTTCAAGACCATTATCCTACATGTAGCAGTTCGTGATTACTATAGTTGAAGATCATCATCACACGTACTGAAGAGGCTCGTGACTTCAGTCATACCACTGAAGACCTACTGGTATTTATGAAAATAATACAGTTTTCTACGAAGAGATGGAACTAGACTACACCAAAGAAGATAATACGAAGCATGTCTCACCGAAGATTTTCTACAACCACAAACTATATAATATCCTCATGATTTATGTAAAATCGAGGAGTCAAAGATTTTCAAAACTCTCATGATAGATGTATGTATCATATGAGAGCTGTAGACTTCAGGAGGAGTCTCAACATAGGTGCGTTGCACTATTTTTTCCTTCGACCAAGGTTTATTTTTTTTTCACTGGGTTTTGTTACTTGGCAAGATTCTTAACGAGGCAACAAGTTATGCATCATTCACCCTTTTGATTTGGCACAAGGGGGAGTGTTGAAGGAAAAACATAATTACTGTGTCTTCATCAAAAGTAATTGATGAGGGGAAATTTAGGCGTTTGCTATATTTTGTGTATTCTTGTAACCCTAATTTGGATACCCTATATAAAGGGATCTCTGATGAATAAGAGAATACAATATTCTGCGCCTTTCTTTATTGTTTCTTTTCTATATTCCTACAACAAGTCGCCTATTTTCTGGGGATAAATACGTGTCGCCTCCACACACTTTTTCACCAATTTTTTAGTCCTACGTTTCCCTCATAACTCATTAACTTATAGGTTTATTATCTATCTTGATCCAATAATTTTTATTTTATTTTTTTATTTTTTTATCTTTTCCCCTCGAAATTTAAAAGTGTTATAACTTTTTTTTCTGAACTCTGTTTTTTTATGAAAAATATACCAAATTAATCTTCTTTTCAAGATCTTCGAATTGACATCTATGATGCATATATATTACTGAAAATTTTATTCTTAAATGTGAAATACATTTGTATGATTATGGAATATATTTTTAAATGCGAAAAATGATTGGATAATAATATATAATAGACTAATTGATGATATGTGTCCGATTTATACTCTCAAATAGTATATAAGACATAATTTCATTATGTATTATTAATATAATATAATATATTCATCCCGTGCATCGCACGGGAGGACATCTAGTGAATCAAAGAAGCTCATGAACTTCTGTTTATCAAACAAATAGGATATTTTAGATATTAAATTAATACATAAATACAAAATATATTTAATAAATTGAAGGCAATATTGGGCTTGACTTTAGCTAATGAGAATTCGTCACATATAATTATTCTTAGAGAAAACATTTATCGTCTCAAAAAACTGATGACAAAAAACGTTTTTTTTTGTTGGTGTAACAAAATTATTTTCTTATATGGTCATATTAGAAGAAAGAAAAATTAAATAACATCTTACACTTAAGGTTTTAGATGAGATGGTGGAGACTTTACAATTGGTTGGTTTTGGTGCTACTGAAGGCCATAAATAAGCAAAGCTGCAACTCCTCCAATCCCAGCAATAAGGCCAACAATGACTCCAATGGGGGGTAGCCCCCCTCCAACTGCCTTTCCTGTATTCACATCATATCTTGCAAATCTCTTCTTTGGAGCTCTGCATTGCGGGCACGCGTACTCGTCCGGCTGCCATTTCGCGCGCGCAGACGGGTTAATATCATCGAGCAATAACTCTCAAGTACAATAGAAAGGTTTACTTACTTGTTCATCGAAAGACTTTGAGAGAGTGTATATGTATCCACAATCAAGGCAAATGTGCGTCGCCCTCGCCTTCTGAGCATCCGTTAATTTCCTCCCGAACGCCGGTGGTGCTGGACGCTTCGGCAGCCGTTTAACATCCACTTCTGCACCTCTGCATCATCATCAACACATTCTTTCTTAATAATTGTCCAGCAAACACTTGTAGAAACGGTCTTAAATGATGATCATTGTCATTGTTTGATTAATAACAATGATCATTTTCTACCCTTGCCTACTTCAATTTACTCTACAATTTTTACTCTGCACTTCTCCTTTTATTCTTCAATCTTCATCCGACTTAAATCATCAAATTCTAATCAGTGTTTTTCACTAGGGACGTAATCAAGCAAAGCTGCTAGTGAACTATTCAGAGTTTGATTCAAGAAATGCTCAGTCCAGCTTGTTTAGTGCAAGTAAACAAACCAAACTCAAGTTTGACAATATTCCTTCATTAGCTCAAGAGCAAGCTCGCTCTTGAAAAAATTAAACTAAAATATTGATACTTTTATAATTTTACTTATCATGATTAATGTAGAATTATGAAGCTAAAATTATTTATCAGAATATAAATAATTAATTGAGCTTGTTGGGGCTCAATTAAACTGACAAGTTAATACAATATTCGATAAATTAAGCTGGAATTTCTTAGATAAAAGATTTGCCTACTTTTCACATCATACTACATTATTGTTCTCAATTACATTAAGAAAGAGGGTTGAAGAAGAAACCTGCTAACAACAAAGTAAACAGAATCGGGCTTAGCCTGAATGGCAGTTTTAGTGAAACCAAGCTTGTCAGCTGGCCAAAGTTCGTCTCCAAAGAAGCTGCTCGTGTACAGTACCTGGTCTCCTGCTTTTAGCCCTGCTCTTGCTGCATTCCCACCATTCTCCACCGCCTATAGGAATCGGGCTGTGAGTAAAAAGTTGTTTTTTGTTTTGAATTTTCCTTGTATTGTATTTGTATATATATATACTTACACTGATGACGACTCCACCCCCTTGCTTTTGGCCTAAGGTCAGGCCCAATGGCTTATCAACTTCAACCTCAATGTTCTTAGCAGTTCCGGTTCTTGCTGTAATCTCAAGATTACCCTTTTTCCTCACGCTCATAATAATACTCTCACCAACCAATGAATTGAACGCCACCCTTTTCGCTTCTTCAATCGACACCCCTTGAAAACTGGTTTTCTATCATTATATTAACATCACAACATTCAGTTCAAGAAAAAAAATGCTTGACATCTTCTGTAAGGAATTAGACGTACCTGAAAGTGGGGAATTTGACAAGTGGTTTTGATGGAGAGGTTTGATCTGGTGAAAGCAGCAGCTGTGGATGCAGCAGCCATGGCTGAAGACATTTTAGTGTGTGTTTTCTTGGTTGGAAGAATTATTGGGTGTTGAGATAAATGTAGGGGAGCCACACGCCCTTTGATTCACAACTAGTTAGTGGCCACTAGAATGTAAACACATCACATGTTTCTTCTCCTCAATGCTATTATCCACCTTGGATTTTATTACAAGCAATTTCTTTATTCTTATTATTTTGGGAGGGCAATTCATTTATATTGATCAACATTTGTCCTTTACTCCCTCTCAAATATACATATATGTACTGATGTGCGTAGCTTATTTTGGGCCTAGATTATGTAAATGAGTCTCCTTTTGATAGAATGAGCCCAATTAGTCCATTATTTATATTGTAGAGGCCCAATGACCCAATTCCCTAAATAGATTACGATAGGGTTAATTAAGGTGGTTGATGGGCTCTAGATCATCTTTAAGTCACTAACTGCACCCTGTATTCATTATGGACTTACGCTATATAATAATATTCTACTTTCCTCTGAAATTATTGTTATTATTACAATTCATCTTGATACAACATCATTTTGGCGCCGTCTATGGGAAACGAGAATTTTAAATTATTTTTGATTTTTTTATTTTTCGACAAGTCTGAAGAATGAATCAGAGCAATCAATCAACCAAAGCAGACATGGGGAAGCAGCTGGACTCTTAGCAGCAAAGCGAAAGGAAAGAGCAACATCCAACCGATCAGGAAAGGCGGAGTGGAGATCATCCCGAAGAAGTCCAAATCAACGCTCAGGAGGACCACCACCAGCAGCTGACTCCTGCCAGCCAGAGGCTCCTTCCTGCCAGCCAGGAGGATCACCACCCGCTGCTGACTCCTACCAGCTAGGACGTTCGTTTCCAGAGGTTCCCTCCTGCCACCCAGGAGGATCACCATCAGCAGATGACTCATGCCAGCAAGGACGTCCGTTCCCAGAGGCTCCCTCCTGCAAGTTAGGAGGGTCATCACCAGAAAATGACGCCTGCCAACCACTACGTTCCCCTCCAGTAGCTCCCACCAGCCAACCAAGAAACACGACCACATCAACTAGCTCAGGAGCCCACGGGCGTTAGGGCCCAACTATTTTCACCAAGTTTTCACGGAACCCCCCACGAGCAGGCAACGACCCCAGGGAGGCAAAATGTGTGGACTCGCCAGGATCATTTCCCTTCAACATCACCACTGCATCGCCCAAGCGGAGCCACCCAGCAGAGATACACCCCTCCTATGATGAAACTAACTCTAGAAGCCCTGCAGGTTATAATCGATGAGACGACCAAGAAGGCCATCGCCTAGTTCGTAACCACCCAAGAACAACAAAATCCACAACCAGCTCCCCCACAACACCTCGGCCCGCAAGAGAACCTAGAAGAATCAAACCATGAAAAGATGGTGGAAGCCAGATGGCCAAGAACCTCGAAGCAACCAACGTGGCCAAGTTTTACGACCCTCAGAGAAGAAGCCCCCTGAACGCCGCTATTCTAGCAACTAGCATCCCACATGGACTGAAGCTCGCCAACTGAAAGATGTTCGACGGGACGGGAGACCCACAAGAGCACTTAGATAAATTCTACGCAAAAGCCGACTTCTACGACCTCAGCGAGGCGGCTCTTTGCAAGGTTTTTAGAACCACCTTCTCAAAACGAGCCCTCACTTGGTTCAACAAACTACCAACTTCATCGATCAACTCCTTCGGAGAATTCACGCTCAAGTTCCTAGACCAATTTTCCATCAACAGGAGATACGCCAAATCCCCATCATACTTGTTCTCCATTGCACAAAGGGACAATGAAAATTTACGCACATATATGCAACGCTTCGTAGAGGTTGTCCATGAAGTCCCACAAGTAAATCATAAACTACTAGCAGGAATCGTCCAACAAAACTAAAAACACGGAAGGTTCAAATAATCCATCGCAGGACCCCCCCCACCCACTACCTTAGAGGAGCTACTCAATAGAGCAGAAAAATATATCAGGATAGAAGAAACTACCAACTCCCCAACCGGACAAAATTGAAAGGACAAGGACGAAGGGAGACACGACCCCTCGAGAGGAGAGCCTAAGAACGAAACCAGATATGCAACACCAAAGCACCACAACCCATTCTGCTACACCCCGCTAAATAGGAACTTGATAGAGGTACTAATCGTCGTAGAGAGACAAGGGTTAGTCAGGCCCCCTCGACCCATAAGAGATGACCCGAAGAGATAAAAATCTAACAGATACTACAGGTTTCATAAGGACAGAGGACACAACACCAATGAATGCTTCCAACTTAAAATAGAGATAGAAAAAATGATCCAGCGAGGATACCTATCAGAATGCGTCAGAGAGACGTCGAACTCTAAAGGACGCCAGAAGGACGAGCACTACCAAGATAAGAAAAGCAAGGACCCCCAAGAAGGAGAAAAGGAACTGGAAGCAGAGAACCTACCAATTGCTGGTACCATCAACATCATCAAAGGAGGACCGGCAGGAGGAGACTCGCAAAATGCTAGATGAGCCAGGATTCAAGAAGCCAAACACTACAACCCATAGATAGGTGTTGCAAGTGAGAGAACGAGAGGAAGACATATTGTTCACTAAAGAAGATTATGATTGAGAAGGACACCTTAAGAACGATGCGCTAATAATATCTATGGTAGTCTCCAACTACACCATGAAGAGAGTCCTAGTGGACACAGGAAGTTCAGCAGACATCATATACTACAACGCCTTCAAGCAGCTAGGAATCAACAATGCCAAGATAGTCCCGACTCAAAACCTATTGGTAGGATTCAGCGGACACATAGTCCCAACAATGGGAGAAGTCAGTCTCCATGGGAACACCACCCAGGAGGGCAACATACGAAGTAAAGATGACGGTGATAGACACGCCATCCTCCTACAATGTGATACTTGGCCGTCCCAACCTCAGCCTATTCAGAGCGGTGGCGTCCACTTGCCACATAAAAATAAAGTTCCCAACTCCTTTCGGAGTAGGAGAAGAATATAGTGACAAGAGACTCTCCAGAGAGTGCTACGCAGGCACACTCCAGCGAGGCTTGCCTCCCATACGGCCCTTGAGCGACCGACTAGGAGACACCAAAGGGAAAGAGAAAGTCACCATACTGATTGAGAAAGTAGAGAAAGTTTGGGTCACCGAACCCCAAAAAAACCAACCATCAACCAAGAAGGCAGGAAAAACCGAACACGAAATCTCTCAACCATCAACCAAGAAGGTAAGAACAACCGAAATCGAAGAAACCTCCTGGAGAGTCTCGACCTTCAATCCCTCAAACAACGAACAAGCACTCCGAGCCAACTTGGTCCTCATGGAAGAGCTCCGTGAAAAATGAAGAGTTCGCTCCGAGATGTACAAAGGAAGGATAGCTAGAGCATACAACACTCGAGTCCGTCAACGAAACTTCTAAGTAGGTGATCTAGTCATGCGGAGAGCCGACATAACTCACCCCGTAGGAAAATTAGACCCCAAGTGGGACAGACCTTACCAAGTCACCTCAGTGGTGGGCGGAGGCGTCTATAAACTGAAGCACCCCGATGGGAAAGACTTTACACGCATATGGAACATAGTCAGCCTAAAGAAATACTACCAGTAGTTCAATCCAAGACTTAGTTTATTTTATGTTAGATAAAATTAAGATTTGTCGTCACTTCATTTTAGTCATTTTTGTTACGTTAAACAAGCCCAAGAGGCACTTCAATGAATGAAAGTTCTTAGTTCCCTTTATATCTCGTCCACTCGATAAAATTCTCTCAAGAAGATTCACACGGCGTGTTAAGGAATTCAGCCCGGCCAACTGAATTTCTAAAACACAAACAACAAAGATCTCAAAAAGAAAAAAAAAGGATGACCACCAAGAACTCATCCCTCCAAAAAATGATGACCACCAAGAACTCATCCCTAAGAAAAAGGATGACCTCCAAGCACTCATCCCTCAAAAAAAAAAAAAGGATGACCACCAAGAACTCATCATTCACATATCGGATGACCTCCAAGAAATCATTCTCCAAAAAATGGATGACCACCAAGAACTCATCCTTCAAAAACAGATGACCATCAAGAACTCATCCTTCACACAACAGATGACCACCAAGAACTCGTCCTTCAAACATGGATGACCAACAAGAACTCATCCTTCACACAATAGATGACCACCAAGAACTCATCATTCACATAACGGATGACCACCAAGAACTCATTCTTAAAAAAATGGATGACCACCAAGAACTCACCCTTCAGAAACATGGATTACCACCAAGTACTCATCCTTAAAAAAAATGAGTGATCCCCCAAAACTCACTAGATAAAAGATAACCACCTTATTGAACAACGTAAAAAATAATAACATGCAAAGTTGTTGAATTTCAGCAAGTCCGCTTAGAAGGACGAAGTTCACTAAGCCCCGTAGAAGGACTAACTTCATCAAGTCCTCTCAGAATGACGAACTTCACTAAGTCCCCTCAGAAGGACTAACTTCATCAAAACCACTTAGTAGGACGGATTTCAACAAGTCCCCTTAAAAGGACTAACTTCACCAAGTTCCCTCAAAAGGAAGAATTTCATCAAGTCCCCTCAGAAGGATGACTTTCAACAAGCCCACTCAAAAGGATGAACTTCACTAAGTTCCCTCAGGAGTAATCCCTTAGAAGGACTAACTTCATCAAGTCCCCTCAAAAGGAAGAATTTCATCAAGTCCCCTTAGAAGAACGAATTTCAAGAAGTCCCCTCAGAAGGATGAACTTCACTAAGTCCCCTCAGAAGGATGATTTCTAGAAAATCTCCTCAGAAGGACGAATATTACTAAGCGCCCCCAAAAGGATGTATTACATCAAGATCCTCTCAGAAGAATGGATGCTATAAAGCCCTCTCAGAAGGAAGAACCTCAACAAGTCCCACAAAAAAGACAAGTTCTCCAGCCTCCTGAATAATCAGAAGTCGCGAGTAGCTACCAAGCAGCAGACGACTTGCTGCCAGCTGCCAAGGAGCGGACGACGTGCTGCCAGCTGCCAAGCAGTGGACGACTTACTGCCCGCTACCAAGCAGCCAACAACTTGTTGCCAACTACCAAGCAGCCAATGACTTGCTGCCAGCTGCTAAGTAGCGAACAACTTGCTGCCATCCACAAAGCAGCCAACGACTTGCTGCCAGCCGCCAAGGAGAGAATGACTCGCTGCCAGCTGTCAAACAGCGGACGACTTGCTGCCAGCTGCTAAGTAGCCAACAACTTGTTGCCAACTACCAAACAGCCAATGACTTGCTGCTAGCTGCCAATCAGCGAACAACTTGATGCCATCCACCAAGCAGCCAACGACTTGCTGCTAGCCGCCAAGGAGACAATGACTTGCTACCAGCTGCCAAGCAGTGGACGACTTGCTGCCAGCTACCAAGCAGCCAACGACTTGCTGTCAAGCAGCCAATGACTTGATGCTAGCTGCCAAGGGGAGAAAGCATCGCTGCCCGCTGCCAAGCACGAACGGTGTTATACACCCTGCCAAGGGGCCGTAATAGAAAACTCTTAGCTTCCTAAAAAACCAACAAGTCGCAACCTCCAATCTCCCGATGAGTCATTATGTCTAGTTCTTCAACCTCCTGAGGACTCAAAAGATGAACTCCTATACCATCCAAGAAGTCAAAAAAGTTAAATTAACACTTCCCGAAACTCAAAACGAGGATCCCACGACAAAAAGAAACAAAGTAAATCATCACAAGTAGAAGAAACATCAAGAAAATGCTAAGTAAAGTAGACACCAGTACATATATACAAAATAAAAACAAATACCTTGCAGCCAACATCAAACGCCTAGCAGCCAGCAGCAAACGCCTTGCAGCCAGCTGCCCAACAGCGAACGCCTTGCAGCAAGCAGCAAATGTGTTGCAGCCAGCTGCCCAACAGGAAGTGCCTTGTAGCCAGCTGCCCAGCAGCAAACGCCTTGCAACCAACATCAAATGCCTTGCAGCCAGCTGCTCAGCAACAAATGTCTTGCAGCCAGGGATAAAAATATCCCGATATTTCCGCGATATTTTACCAAAATATTGGTATTTTTGCTATACCAAAATGAAACATGGGGTCCCTTGTAGTTTCCTCAAAATATCACAAAAATATCGATAATATTTTGGTTTGTTTCAATTTTGGTCAAGGTGGTGACACAATAAGGCAAAATGTCGGTAATTTATCGCTGAAATATCTACGATTTATCTCCGAACTATCGGCGAAAAATTAGAAATTTTGATTTTGTTCCTTTCTTGTCTACTCCCAGTAAATTATTAGTTCTCCACTCATATAATGATCTATAAAGAGTCAAGACCAATAATAAGTAATTTATCACATTATATTTTGCATAAAAATACAAAAGACATAACATTTTCGATGGCCATCACAATCTCCTGAGATTTCATGACCAAATCTCAGTACATTATTGTATAAAGTGGAGAACATAGGTCATCATTTTGGTACTAGTCAATAGTAATATTGTATGAAGTATCTTCATAATGTGTATAATATTACGAGATACCGTTTATATTATTTATTATTTATGAAATAGATGTGAATATGTCAATTTGTATAATTTTTTCATATAAATATTTGTATTTATATTAGTTATAACAACCATGTCAATGTTTAGTTTTTAATATACTTTTTTGCAATATTTTAAAAACAGCACCGATATTTCCACCGATATCGATATTTCACCAATATTTCCATAAAATTAAAATATCGATATTTTTGTAAAGACCTAAATTTTCATCCTTGCTTGCAGCCATCTGCCCAGCAGCAAATACCTGGCAGCCAGCTGCCCAGTAGCGAAAACCTCACAGCAAGCCGCCTAGCACAACTGCCTCGCAGCCAGCTACTGACATACATCGTTTATGCATGTTTATAAGCTCTTTTAGATGATGATTTTATAGCTTTTTTCATGCATAATGAGT
>JAUEKW010138901.1:0-11140 GCA_032274785.1 Ajuga reptans
GGATTCTTGGGAGTGGTTCTTGACTCTGTTGAGGGAAGATCTTATGGGGGAGAGAGAGGATGTTTATACATTCATGTTTGACAAACAGAAAGGACTGATTGGGGCATTTGAGAAGGTGCTACCAACTGTGGAGAATAGATTTTGTGTCAGACATCTCCATGGTAATATGAAGAGAGAGCATGGTTTAAAGGTAATGAATTTAAAATGCTGATTTGGATGGCTGCTAAGGCAACCACAGTACCCAGCTTTAACAGAGCAATGTCTCAACTTAGAGAGCTTGATCCAAGTTGTTGAATGGCTCAACAAGGACAAGCACCCAACACAATGGTCCATGTCACACTTCAACACTTTTGGGAAGTGTGAGACTCTGGTCAACAACATGTGTGAGCAATGGAACTCTTGCCGATTGGATGCTAGGGAGAAAAGCATTCTTACGATGATGGAATGGATTAGAGAATACATGATGTCAAGACTGCAGAAAAACAGGGACAGAGCATAAAGGAAGTGGGAGGGGAGAAAGATATGTCCAAGGATAAGAACAATTGTTGCCCATAATATGGAAGATTCCTCTGACTGCATACCTATAAAGTCTAATGAGTTTAACTATGAAATATCTAGTTCAGATGGTTCTAGGTATGCAGTTGACTTGTTGGGAAAGAGCTATGATTGTAGGAAATGGGATGTGTGTGGGATACCTTGCAAGCATGCAGTTAGTGCAATATGTGCAGCTTCAAAGGATCCAGAGGATTATGTGCACACATGCTATAGCATTGAGACTTACAGTGCAGTTTATGCACATGTAATTATGCCAATGAATGGAGAAGAACTCTGGACTAAGACAGGCTACATTCCTCCTCTCCCACCAAATTTTGGGAAAAATAAAAAAGGGAGACCACAAAAGGCAAGGAGATTTAATGCACAGACTCAGGACCCAAAAGATAAGAAGAAAAAGAAAAGCACCTTACAGAAGATGCAAAAATAGAAATACAAAGTTAAATGTCAGTATTGTGGTGAGATAGGACACAATCATCTTGGATGTCAGCTTAAAAAATCTGAAGAAGAAATGGATGTCAATTTAGCTGAAAGATCTGGATTTAAAGGTGATGTTCAACACCAAACTGCTAATGAACCAGAAGACCACAGTGTAAGTAACATTCCAAATAGTATATATACATCAATCCAGTGAATTGAGCTTTAAATATGCAAAAATCCATGTTTTTATGTTTTTTGCAAATTGTTGGTTCAACCCAACCAGAAGAAATGACTCAAGAGGATGGGAATCCTATTTTAACATAGGAAGATGACAATAAGGAGGTTGATATGCCTATGAATGAGGATGAACCAACTAACAAGAAGCCATCAACAAGAATGGGAAGACAGAGGCTTGTAAGTTATCTATATTTTCATATCCTAGTTAGTATGTTTAATAATGAGTGCTTATAATCTTTTAATGGTGCAAAATAGGTCGAGAAAAGAGCTAGGCTAGGAAAGGTAGCTAGCAACTGTTCAGTTGAAGCTACATCATCAAAATCCACCTGATACTCTCTAGCAAGCTCAATCAATGCCCCACCACCAAAGCAAATGGGTGTCTAGATTAGGGCACCTCCTCCAATAAGCTTCCAACCTTTATCATTTATTGGTCAGCCCTCCACTGTTCAAGCATCAAACAAGGTGGAAGAATCAATGAAAGTGTTCAATGAAGGAGGTAAAAAAAATCATGCATTTGACTAGTCTGACCCCCTAATATGAACTTGCAAAAAGAGTTAGAGGTCTGAAAAAAAACTAGAGTTGTGGTTTTCTTCTTTGGGATTGTAGTGTATGATTCTGAAGCCCAAGACATACAATATTTTTATGGTTTTCTGGCCTGGGACATGATGTCCTATTTTATTTAACAGTTAAAGAGATGTTTTGCACTATTTTGCCAAGTTTTGTTGTTGTTTTTGGGTGTTTTGGAGAGGATATAACTCTGAATTATTGAATTGATGCTATGGTTGATTTCCATTTGATATGTGTCCTGTTTTGTTGATGATTCTATGATTTGTTGCATTATTTCTGGCATGTTTCTTTGTTTTCATTCTGTTGCAGTTTTTTGGGCACTTGACTTCGTCTTTGCTCTATTTTTTTAGTTAAGATGCTAAAACATCACTTTGAGATAAAAACAACACATTACATATTATAGATTATGTCCTTTACATATATACAAAATTGGACAATTTCACACATATCATACATCTAGTTAGGATTCCATATGCCTCAACACACTTGGTACCCAAGACAAAACTAGCAAGAATATGATCAGTTTTAGAAGCATAATCAACTGCGCCATTTCCCTAGCCATCTTCTTTAGTTCTTCAGATATATCACCAACCACATCTCCTAGGTCCTCAGCTTTCTTAGTTTCCTCCATTGCCCTCTGTGTAAGGTTAGCATTCTCTTCTTCTAGGCTACCAATTCTTCCCATCAATCCGGAGGAAGATCCTCCCCTAGCAACTTCAACTTCATCGGCCCACACAAATAATTCACAACCGCAGGTAAGTGAGTTAGGGCAGGAGTAAAATAAATGGCCCCTGCTTGTAGGCCTCGACGAGATGTACGTGCGGGTACCCCTCCCACAATGGCATATTATGCCTGGTTGAGGATGGGGGTAAGGCCTCTATCTTGAGGAGGAAAAAGATGACATGTCTATGTTGTTTTTATGTGTTTATTTGATTGTGTGATTGAATCCCTCCCCTTGTTGTGTTGTTTATATAATGGCAATTGTAGCAGGTAGGGTTTGTGATATTTGGCTCCAAAAAGGGGTCAGCTCCCTCCAGATTTCGTTTAATTCCATCCAAAATGTTATTTTTTCATTGGGACCAAAAGTGCTAATTTGTGTGGGACTAAACGTGCTCGAAACTTTAACAGAAAACGTGACGGTAGGACTAAAAGTGTTCAGTTTTGCATTTGTGGGGTCAAAAATGAAAACTTTGGGGCCAAAAGGACACAAGCCTGTGTTCTGTGGGACCAAACGTGCAATTTTCTCCATAATTAGAAAATGATTATACTAAAGTATAATTGTCTAAAATGTAACACTAACTGTTGTGATTATGTCACCCTCTAGTTTAACTAATCAAGCAGACAATCGAACACCTGATGTGCAACTTCAAGAACCAAACTCAAACATGAACAACACTAAAAATGCAACCTGTTAAGATATGATGTGCAGCGTTTCATCTTGTATGATGAATGTAATGTAAACCGTAAAAGCAATTTAAGAAAGAATCAAGGTTTAACGTGGTTCGGTTGCAAAACCTACATCCACGGGGGTTGGCAAAATATCCACTAAAACCAGAGAAATACAAGTGTGAAGATGAGATGAAGCTAGCTTGCTTCAAGATACACTACTCTCTATCCTTGGAGATGATATGAGCATTTCACCGACTCTCTCTCTATGTTTCTATCTACTATGGTGTGTGTGTGTTATGTGGTTACAGTGAGAGAAAATGAATACACCAATTGAACTTCAAAAAACAGCTCACCAATCTCATAACAGAAAAATGGAAAATATCCTAACTACCTCTAAAACGACAACACTTCAAAATTGTTGCACAAGTTAGTTAAAACGGTTACAAACCGTTGTCCATTAGGCTAATCTCTTTCCAGCTTCATGCTTGATCTTCCAGTGAACCATACATGTAAGTTTTGATGTCACATGCATCCACACTAACTAAATAAATTCAAAAAAACATAATTCTAAAGTTACAATGTAATTATTGAATTTAACATAAATTAAGATATTTAGTCCTTGATTGTATCTACAATTTAGGCATGTAATCTTTTCTTTCCTTGTATAGTTTAGGCAAGGTTTGACTTACACTTGTATATATTGTAGTTGTAAACACACAAATCATTCACTGAATATACAATATTCACAGTATCATGGTATCAGCTTAATCAACTAAAACCATAGTTTTCCTTTTTCCTTCGTCTTCTCCCTCTTCCCTCTCGATCGTATCTCTCGACCCCCTCAGTCCATTGCCTCATGCCATGGCTTCTTCCTTCACCTCTTATGATACTTTTCCATATGCTTACGATAAAATCTCCCTGCTAATTATCTCCTATGGCAAAGCCAGGTTTGCTCATTGCTTATTGATCAAGGTCTCATTGGCCTTATTGAAGGAACTAATCCACCACCACCTACTGAAGTGGAAAAGGATGGTAAAACCATGCCGAGTCCGGATTACGTTGCCTGGCGCGTCGCTGATCAGCACCTTGTAAGCCTTCTTTTCTCCACTTTAACTGAAGAAGCGATGTCTGTTGTCATCGGTTGCTCCACTGCTCGGGCTGTTTGGATTGCCCTAGAAAATTCCTTCAACCATCAATCAAAAGCACGAGATTTCCATCTTAAGGTCAACTTTAGTCCATGAAGAAATTCGATAGATTGGTGGCCGACTTTGGCTGTGAGTTTTAAACAGATTTATGACCAATTATCTGCGATCGGCTGTCCCGTTGACGACACCGATAAAATTCACCTTTTTCTAAGAGGCCTTGGATCTACCTTTTCTAGCTTCTCGACAACAAAGATGGCGATGACAACACCTGCTTCGTTACAAAAACCTGTGATTTGTGACTCTTGTGAGCAAGCTAAAAGTAAATGTTTACCTTTTATTTTGGATGATAAACGTGCATCTTCTGTTTTGGACATAATTCACTGTGATTTATGGGGGCCATCGCATGTTACTTCTGATTCTGGATTCTGATATTATGTTATTTTTGTAGATGATTTCTCACATTTTACATGGTCTTATCCGTTATGAGAAAAATATAATTTTTTTGAGGTCCTGCTTCACTTCCACAGTTTTGTTGAGAATCAGTTTTCTTGTCGAATTAAAACCTTTCATAGTGATGAGGGCACCGAATTCACTAACAATAGAGTACAAAAGGTTTTTCAGGAATTATGCATTCGGCATATTCTTTCTTGCCCTCACACACCCGCCCAAAATGGACGAGCAGAACGTAAACACCACCATGTTACTGAAACGGGTCTCGCTATGTTATTTTATTCACATACACCAATGAAATTTTGGGTCGATGCTTTCAATAGCGCGGTCTACATTATAAACTATCTTCCTGCCAAGGTGCTTGCTAGTAAATCACCATTCGAATTATTATTCTCCACTGTTCAGAATTTTGAGAACTTTCATCCTTTTAGGTGCGAGTTTATCCTTGTCTCCGAGATTATGTTACAAGCTTGAGCCACGTTGTAAAGCTTGTATCTTTATGGGCTACAGTAGTTCACACAAAGGGTTTCGTTGCTATGATCTTACATCCTTTCACATCTACATTTCTCGTCATGCCAAGTTTGACGAGTCATTTTTTACATTCTCTAAATTGCCTGACAGGACTACCCCTTCCACTTTGTCTGTTTTGAAATTTCTCGAACCCACAAACGCACTTGGGCCGGCTACTTCTCGCCAAACTCTTGAGGCCTCTCAAAATCCTCCATGCACATTCTGTCTTATGCATGAGTCACATGATCCTCCTGTCGCCACCTTACATGATCAACCTAGGTGCCCTGATGAAAGTTTTCAACTCGAGCCTGGTCCAATCGTGCAACAATCCAAGGGTGAAGCCGTCCAACCAAATGCACTTGTTCCTTCACCTCCTCGGGCTACTCACCCTATGCAGACCCGAGTCAAGTAAGGTATTTGTAAGCCCAAGCACTTCACGAATTATACCTGCACTAGTCTCTTTAATGTTCTCATTACTGTTAGTGAGCCTCATGGTATTAAATCTGCTCTGAAAAGACCGGAACGGGTTGCTGCTATGAATGAAGAGCTTTCTGCACTATCTCAGAATTAGACATGGGATCTTATGCCTCGTCCCATTAGCACAAATATTGTGGGATCCAAATGGGTATTCCGGACCAAATTTTTAGTTGATGGTTAGATTGATCGTCACAAAGCTAGACTTATTGCTCAAGGTTTTACTCAACTCCCAGGATTCGATTATTCTCACACTTTCAGTCATGTTGTTCGAGCCTCAACAGTCCGCATAGTGCTCTCTCTTGTTGTTTTATACAATTGGCCTCTTCATCAGCTTAACGTAAAAAATGCATTTCTTAATGGTGTTTTGAAGAAGCTTGTGTTTATGGAGCAGCCACCTGGGTTTATATATTCACGGTATTCAAATCATGTTTGTCACCTTAAAAAGGTATTATATGGCCTTAAGCAAGCACCACGTGCTTGGTTTCAACGCCTCAGTGATTTTCTCTTGAGTATTGGTTTTGTCTGCAGTCGCTCTGATTCTTCTTTGTTCATTTCCATTCATAGGGCTTCTATCATATATCTCTTAGTCTATGTTGATGACTTTATATTGATAGGAAATTCTGCAGAAGGTTTGAAATCTTTCATAACTCATCTCCGTTAAGAATTTGCCATCAAAGACTTGGGTAAACTTAATTATTTTTTGGGCTTGAGGTGACTTATACTCCTTCTGGAAAATTTCTTAATCAGACGAAGTATGCCCGTGACATCCTTAAACGGGCTGCTCTTGAAGATTCAAAACCTATTTCTACGCCCTTATTTGCAGGTTGTCAGCTCCTTTCGGATGGCAAGTTATTTGAGGATCCTACTCTTTATCGATCCTTAGTGGGTGCTCTTCAGTACCTCATAATTACTCGGCCCGACTTATCCTTCGCTGTAAATCTCGTAAGCCAACATCTACACCGTCCTACTATTGAATATTTCCAAGCTCTGAAATGCATTCTTTGCTACGTGAAGCATACTCCATCCTTTGGACTTTCATTTTCTCATAGCTCCTTGCCAGCTCTTGTTGCATATTCTGATGCCGATTGGGCCTATTGTGTGGAAACCAGACGATCTACTTATGGTTACTCTATTTTTCTTGGAGGCAATCTGGTCTCTTGGAGTGTAAAGAAGCAACACACGATCTCTCGTTCCAGTTGTGGGTCAGGGCATCGTGCTTTAGAAAATGCTGCATCGGAGTTGGTTACTGTCCTTCATCTTCTTCGTGAGCTTCACGTCAAGATCCCACACTGTCCTGCTCTTTTTTCGGACAATAGCAGTGCTATTTTCCTTAGTCAGAATCCGAGTGCTCAAAACGGGCCAAACGTATCTACATTGACTATCACTTTGTTCGTGAACAAGTGTTGTCTGAGGAGCCCAACACACAATTTGTTTCTTCCAATCACCAAATTGCGGATATCTTCACAAAGGTTCTATCTCACCCATTATTTGAATTCTTTAGAGACAAGCTGGGCCTCATCCCACATCTTGCTTTAGGAGGGATAATAGTGTTACATAAATCAAGTAATTTAGTCCTTGATTGTACCTACAACATAGGCATGTAATCTTTTCTTTCCTTATATAGTTTAGGCAAGGTTTTACTTACACTTGTATATATTGTAGTTGTAAACTCACAAATCATTCACTGAATATACAATATTCACAGTATCAGAATTACATGTTGCAACTTTACCATATTACAGCTAAAATTGTAAAATTACATAATCAATAAATAATGAAAAGAAAAAGAGAAAGAAAATATTTTTTTAAATAACTGGAACCGCCGGTTCCCGATTTGTAATATAGGGAACCCGAACCGAATCATGAATGTTTTTGGAACCTGTTAGAATCGGTGGACTCCAATCTCCACAGTTGGTATGATATTGTCCGCTTTGGGCCAAGCTCGCACATATTTATCTTTGGGTCTTACCCCCAAATGGCCTCATACCAATGGAGAAACATGTCCAGTCTAATATGCCTATGATCTTTCTCAAATTTAACTTATGTAGGACTTTGGTTGACACCAAAATCCTTAACAGAATCATTGATCGCCGGTTCGAACCGGCCCCGATTCCCAGTTGCCTTTTTTTTACACCTCTAGGTAGAATGTATTGCAAGTTGAGTTTTTGTCTAGTCGCGTATATATTAGTTGCCTTGTGATCAATATATATTCATTTCATGTTTTGATAGTTTTGCTTAATCTTTATTTTCCTAGTCAAAATCCAAGTGTTGTATTGTTTTCCTCACTTTCTTGTTTGTTTTATGATATATGATATATTTTTAATTTTCATTTTCTGTTGCTTTAAAAATTGGGGAAGTTTGAAAGTTTATTAGAAGAACCCAAGTTTGTAATTAATCCCAATGATGGTGATACTTCAGGAATAGGTAAATATGAATATTTGATCCTCCGATTGCTAAATGTGTGTGAAATAATTAGCCGATGATTATGGGATGAATTAGTTTGAACGGCTTAATTTGTACTGGGCAAAGCTTTGGTCACCTTCAATACTTTTGATGATTTTGCTTAGAGATTGAATTGCAAAGCATCTCATGTTTTCTTCTGTTTAAGACTATTTTCATTTTTCCAGTTTGATGTGCCTTTCCTAATCAGGTTTCGTTCCTCTGGGAAAACAGATCGTGCTTCTGTGAGGGACCTGATGCTGCTGACCCACCAAAGGAGGTTCGGGTCTGGTGCGAACTGGGAAGACTACGTGAAGGTTATCAACAATACCCAAACTAGGAGATGCCGCAATGGGCTTGAGCACCTAATGAACCCCGTGCTCTACGTATATACAAAAGGTATTGTACTCGCCGTTAGTACACTGATCATTAACAGAAAGTAAAGGGGGACCATAAGCATATCCTAGTATTTTTGGAGCCGTACTGCCAACTGGAATTAGGGTTTGGTAGAAAAGTCTTAAATTGCTCTTTTTCCCCTTGCCCTAATTGGTAAGTATTTATACCCCTTATCTATTTTAGGTAAAATGATTATCTGTTATCACTACTACAAAAATACTGTTACATTGCTAAAAGTTTGAGTACTACTCCCAATAACACTCGCCTGACTTAAGCATCGGAGGCTCTTCACTGGAGACCCTCTCCGGTGTGAGTTCTTGCAGGTTATCTCGAGGATCCATCATTCAGACAAGGAATCCTTCGTGGCATATCCACGTGTGGTCTTAGTAATCCTATGGCAGAAGACACAACCACGAATTACGACCTGCATAATAAGTTCGAGTAGGTGGTCGGGGATCCGACCTCAGGGTTACCTCCTACCCCAAATAATGGTGTAGGAAGTGCAACCACTAACCCGGCTGCTATCCCTACAGTAGGAGTGCAAGTTGTGGGAGGACAAACATTCATCACTAAGACACAAGAGCAGTTAGATCATCTGGTTAACATGGCTATTGATAGTGCTCTGGCAAATCGTGGAGGGTTTACGGGGCCAATTCCGGGCGTCATGCCCGTAGGTGAGGGATCTAGGCCCGCAAGAGGAGGCGTGCCTCTCAACCCAGGGACGACAAGAATATTTAGGGCCCCACCTCCAAGGAACCCCGAGGGTGTGGGGGTGGAGGGGCCTTTTCCTGGCACACCGGTGCAATTCCCATCCAACAGCAGGTCTGGGAATGTAACAGATACAGAGGAGATTGGAACTACGGAAAACGATACTACATATATGGGTGGTACGATCAACAATGTGAATCAACAGATCTTGGAGTTAAAGCGCGAAATGGCATAAATGAGGAGATCTTGGGAGTTCCCATCAAGAAATAGGCAGTTCTCGGCTGTATCTCCCTTCACCGAGGCCATCCTGTCTAACCCTTTGCCTGCGAACATTAAAACTCTCAACTATGAATATGACGGGACGCCGGATCCCTACGACCATTTGTTGAGTTTTGAAAATGGGGCTCTCCTCCATCAATACTCAGAGGGGGTGAAGTGTAGAGTGTTTCTAACCACGCTTACGAAGTCCGCACAACAATGGTTCGCTCAATTGGCCCCCGGATCCATTGCCTCTTTTGCAGAGTTCAGTTCGTTGTTCAGACATCAATTCGCGAGTGCGCGAAAGTAGCATAAGACGTCCTTATCTCTGTTAGGCATCAAGCAATGAGTGAGTGAAATGTTAAGGGCTTATGTCGGGAGGTTTAATAAGGCTGCTCTGGAGGTGCCGACGGCAACGACCGGAGTGAAGGTAAACGCGCTCGCTCAAGGGCTGAAGGATGGGGATTTCTTCAAGTCCCTCGCGAAGTGTGCTCCACGAACATTTGATGAGTTATTGGAAAGGGCAGATAAGTATATAAATTTGGAGGAAGGATGAAGTGGTAAGGTCCAAGAGGAGAAATGGGAGGAAAAGAGAAAAGCTCATCCTGAAAAGAAGGAGAGTACAGAACGAAAGAGATCTTCAGGTGAGAAAGGGTATAAACATACCCACCACACCTTATCCAGCCTGCGGAATTGCTAGAAATAGCTATTGATCATCCCAAGTTCCGTCTTCCCACGACCTTCGAGAACAGGCCTCGAAAAAAACCATCGGATAAATACTATAAATTACATAACGAGTATGGGTACGAAACGAATGTATGCAGGCACCTGGATGATGAAATTGAAAGAATGATAAGAGATGGGCATCTCGTGGAATTCGTGAAAAGAGAGAGGGATAATAGATTTCGGAGGAGAGAGGGCGGACAGAAGGAGCAGGATAAGGGAAAAGAATTGCAAGAAATACCAAAGAAAGATACCCCAGGAAAGAAGGGGTATATCTAGATGATAGTAGGAGGACCCACGGATGGGGATACAAATAGAGAGCAAAAAGAGAACTTGAGAAATGCTAGAGCGTGGCACGAGAAGGAGTTTAAAGAAGTAGGAGAAGTGAGTGACTCCCCTACCATCCATTTTGGACCACGTGATGTGGGCTCGGTCCAGCATCCCCATCACGATGCTCTGGTCATCACGGGGGATTTAGGTGGTTATACCGTAGCACGTATTTTCGTGGATACTGAAAGTTCGGTCGACATCTTGTTTGAGGAATGCTTTAGGAAAATAGATATCAATATTGAGTTGGAACTAGTAGAAACAGCCCTCTACGGTTTCAGTGGAGGGGCTATACACCCCAAAGGGCAGGTCGTGTTGCAGGTTCAATTAGGGGAGGAGCCCTTAGTTAAAACAAGAATGGTGAAATTCATGGTAGTGGATGCCCCCTCGCAAAATAACGCTATCTTGGGAAGGCCATCCCTGAACCTCTTTCAGACGATTGTATCCACATACCATATGAAGATGAAATTCACTGTGGGGAACGAAGTAGGAGAAGTCCCAGGAGATCAGTATAGTTCACGAAGGTGCTATATGAATACTGT
>JAUEKW010138912.1:0-11138 GCA_032274785.1 Ajuga reptans
ATATTTTATTAAAAATAATGTGGTGTATTTAGAATATTTTGTGGTGTATTTAGTTATTTTATCTATTAAAAGGACAACTTAGTCATTTAATTTAAGGTTATTTTTGTCCCATAAAATAATGTGGTGTACTTAGAGATATTTGTGGTGGCGCCTTCATAAAATAATTGACAAAATGATCATTCACTGCTTGCGCTTACTTTTATTTTTATTTTTTATTTTTTTATTGAACCTTTAATTAGTTATTTATTTATAAATTCATTAACACACACATATTCTAAAAGCCAGCAATTTATGAGATCAAAAGTTCAAAACTCAGACACGGACCACGTTTTTAGCTAGTCAAACGACTGATCCTAGGTTAACGTAATGGTAAAAGTAAAACGCGGTAAATAAATAGGCAACAAGTGCCACAGTTACCACGCGCGTGAGACTCACCCGCTCTAGCTTCTCTCTCTTCCACCCCCACCTCACTCAAGAACTTCCCAGCGCCGCCCACTATTCTTCTCCCTTTCAATTTTCTCTCTCTACCAACGCATTTTCTACAGAGAGAACGGACTGTTGTTGATCAAAGGGGCGACCTGAGAACAGACCAAAAAATCATAATCGGATCCGAACCATGTTTCGAAGGCTCGCGCTCCACCTTCGCACTCTCGCCCCGTCCCGATCCGCCGCGAGGACTACTCGGTTCGCCGTCGGAGCGCCGGAGAATGTCCGGTCTTCATTCCCCATCCTTTCTCGCCACTTCAGTACTGAATCTGGTGTGTTTGAAAACCCTAATTTTGGTTTTTGCTTCTTAAGATGTTTAAGACGAGATTTTGCCCTATATGTTTTTTATCTTGAAGTGATGTTCTGTTCTGTGCGTGTTTTTTTTTTCCAATGGTTTTTTTGGTTGGCGATGTGGTGTGAATGGAATTATAAATAATAGGAAATTTGCCTAAAAGAGTGGAGGACGTAATGCCGATTGCTACTGGTCATGAGCGTGAAGAACTTGAAGCCGAGCTTGAAGTGAGTGTTTAACTTTTGTTGATTTTTTTACTTACGTTTTGCAAATTCGATTTGGAACCCTTGGTTCTGGATATTTAAATAAACCAGTTCTTGTCAAATTTGGTTTGACTAGGGAAAGGACATACTGGAAATTAACCATCCATGTGGTCCATTTGGAACAAAGGTTAGTTTGTTAATTCTATTGTTTAGCTTCAGTTTTTCTGTTGCTTCACCTTTGTGTACTTTGAGATTGTACTAATGGATAAAGATTGTTCTGTTTTATTAGGCATGATCTTTGTAGAGCTACTATATATTGTGCCATTGCAGCTCAAAATTTAATTAAACGGAGAAAGCTTTTTTATTGACTAGGACTAATCAACAAACGGACATAGCATACTATTCAATGAGCTTGTTTTAGTGTTGTTAGATTGAAAATGCAAAATAAAGGCACTTGCCAAAGAAATGACGAGCTTCCTAATGCTGATGGTTTTTTTTTTTTTTTTTTAACACACACACGCTACGGTGACTCGAACCCATAACCTATGGTTATAGGTAGTGGTGCTCTTACCACTTGAGCTATCCCACTTTGTCTTCCTAATGCTGATGGTTATCAGTTGGGGGTTTTGAAGTTGCTTCTCTATTTAGCACAGCAGCATTCTTTAACATATTTTCTTGCGCCATCCTTTAACAAGACTGTTTGAATTGATTTGAAACTGAGGAGGATGTGTGGGGGAAGGTTAAGCTTAGAGTAGCACTCTGGATGTTTAGACATAGGAACTTTAGAAGTTGTAAAGTTTCAGACCTA
Source organism: Ajuga reptans (assembly GCA_032274785.1). Lineage (NCBI taxonomy): Eukaryota > Viridiplantae > Streptophyta > Magnoliopsida > Lamiales > Lamiaceae > Ajuga > Ajuga reptans. The sequence continues at coordinate 1,790 of JAUEKW010138912.1, forward strand.
GTTAGGAATTGGTGTTATATCTTGTAACTTACTATACTCTCCTGCCTTTAGGTGCTCGCTGTTTTTTGTTTCCGGATTCCTCATCCCTATTTCTTTATTAATAAAATTTTCTCACTTTTTATCAAATGGTTTCTTATCACAAAAAAAAAGAACAAGATTGTGTTTATATCTGTTCAAAGATTATAGTGCACAAACTGTTTCTTGTAAAGTTTGTGTTAGTTGTGTAGGAAATACCACCATCAAGTCTCTAGTTCTTTTACTTTAATAAACTTCTCATGGATATCTCTAGGAAATGGCATGGAAATTTAGAGACAGAGAGTGCAGTTTCTTTCTTATGCCCTGCTATAGTATCAGTAAGCACAGTATGTACTGTGACTACTGTCAGATGCTGTTTCTGGCTGTATGTTTTCCCTCAGATATGTAGTAGCAAATGCTCAAACAAGTATTCTGGCAGGACCAATTGATCAGCCTTACTGTTGATGTAAAAGCTGGTTATTACTTATTAGTAGAAATATACTTAACCTCTAATAGAGTGAAGACACAGGGATAAAGGAAATAAACTATGCGATAAAATAAATCCTCAAAAGAGGCCCCTGAGATAATTCTCTGCCACAACCAAAGTTGCAAAATACCAAATATCTGAATGAATAAAAACCTAAAGTCTAGACTCATATATATAGGACAAGGTAAACCCTAAAGGAAAACAAAACCTAATTAAAAAGCCCATGGACAAAGCCCATAATTATTAATAAAGCAGTAAAATAAATAATTAAATAAAGCCTATCGGGTGTGTTCTATCAAACTCTCCCTCTTATCAAGGGGAAAACAGAACTTAAATGAAAAGGCGTTTGTGCCCAGTTGTTAATAAATCCTAGTATCCACGTTAGGACAGTTAAACCAAAGAATTATTTATTTATCAGCAAAAAGATTGTTCATTTATTTTTCCTCTCTCTCAAATCATTCCATCACTGTTCTAACTCAAGAAACTTAAACACAATATTGATCACTAATTTAACTTTGGTTGCACTGCATCAGACTCTCATTAACTTTGACTGTTTTTACTTGTTACATTTTATTCAGCTTCTTTCTTTCTTGCAAATGATATCCACGGGGTCAATAGGGCTGAGCACCTGGTTAGGACTTTGGGACCTGGGTGGTATTAACATGTCTCTTCATAAATAGATTTCTATCTTTAAACTGAAGAAAAGAGACGTAAAATGCCAAAATCTGAGGGTTGTTTATGGAGATACTAAAAAGTTTACTGCCTTGGTCCAGAGGCGAAGCCTCATTGCTTGTGATGGGTTTTGAAACCATTAACAGGTTTTGAATGGCTCTCAACCTAATATGGAACCCTGTCCAACCCATTACAATATTACAGACACATATTTTGATTTTATTATGCAACATACATCAAAGCATATGGAAATGTGTATGTGTATTTTTCATATCATCACATATGAGCATTAGTATAATATTTATAATTAAGGTGACAAGTTAATATTAATGAGTAAAGGTAATAGAGATGGAATATTTTATTTTCTGAAACAATTCCTTATGATAGATTTGTGTTCTCATATTTAGAAACTTTTTTAATAAAATATTATTGTTTGTATTTTTAACATATAAAGTGGGACTATCATGCCAAACTGGTTGGGCCTCAATAACCCCCAACACCCTAGCTCAAACCCAACAGGTTGTCATTCCTATCATGGGTCTTTCTCTATCTTACTGCCTCTGTTCTCCTTTATCATGGCTTCTTTGATCATGTGGGACTAGTTGTTTATCGAGTGCATGCTCCCTGCTGTAGGTTTAGGAGCACGGGTGAGTTGCAGCCGTGAAAGAGTTGAGCATTTCTGGTTATTTTCATTAGGACTTGGGTGTTGGCAAAATTGTAATCAATCCTCATTTCAGTTATAACATTTTAAATGAAGTTGCAAACCAGGTGTTTGGTTGGGTAAATTGCACTGTAGAATCCATCTCGTGCACAGAGCAATATGGAATATAAATAACCCAAAAATCCCTTTTTGTTATTTTGATTGACTGGGAATAGGCGTGAACGTCAGTCCTACAAGATGTGTATATTTGACACTATGTATAATATATATACACATCGGTATATGCACAGTATACAGGTTTTGCAACCGCCTCCCTGCCAATTACTAAAAAGATAAATCTCGGACCAAAAGGATTAACAACTAACAAACATCTCCTTTTTTATTTGATGCTTATTTTGGTCTCTGATTTTTTGCTGGCAGGAAGAACCTGCTGTGATCAAGTCTTATTATGACCAAAGAATTGTGGGATGCCCTGGAGGTGAAGACGGTAAGCTTCCCACCACCCCCCTCTCTTCGATGTGCGTGTGTAAAATTTAATACATTAATTATTTTACTTCTGCACGGCTCTGACCATATGATCCACCCAAAATTCTGCAGAAGATGAGCATGATGTTGTTTGGTTCATGCTAGAGAAGGGCAAGCCGCATGAATGCCCAGTATGCTCACAGTACTTTGTGGTAAGTACATATAGCACTGAATTAACTAGTACGTATTGGCAGTGGGGGCTACATAGTATGATCTGGTTTTTGTTTTTGTCCCTCGAGAATCATATATATATCCTTAGTCATTTAATGGGAAGTTAAACAGTCACTTAATAGGCATGTATGGAAAGAGAGTGTGGTAGAGTAAAGAGCAGGAGATTAAAAAGAAAGAGAGATGATTTATTTGGATGGAAAAAAAAGGTACTCCAGGTTGATTCCGGTCCGTCGAAGCTGCCTGGCAATGTCTGAGTACAAAGACACTAATTTTGTGCCTGATTCCAATGCTCATCGCAACCACCTTATTTATATAATAACATCCTTATATTATGCCACGATCATTATGCTGATTTTATGCCCCCAACTAATATGCTAATAATTGATATTATGCCCTATGATAATATTACATCCAACCAATGTGATGATATTATGCCTAATTGATTTCCCCATGTTATCCTCTGAAACCCAAAAGGAAATGGCTTCATCAACTCTATCAATTACTCTTCTGTTCGAAACAGCCTTGCCCTCAAGGTTGAGATCAGAAAAAGTATCATCCGTGGTCCTTGTAGTTGACTTTCCACCACCTAAAAGAATTGCGAATATATGTTCCGGCATCAGACACAAGCTCCTTTTCAATTTCTCTTGCCAGGTTTATGGTGTCAAAGATTTCTATGGTGTCTTTTGACCTTATCAGCGCCCTAACCTAATGAAGACCATTGAGGAATAATCCAAGTTTTGTGATTCCAAGATTTGAGGACAAGGGCCATCTGAGATGTAAACTCATCAAAACATTGATTCACACATCCCGTCTGATTTTGTGGCTGTGAGAGCCTCAAAAGGGACTGCCTCCATATCTTTTCAACAACTCATATCAATTGACTCCATGACATATTAGAGGTTTGATCAATCAACCAATGGCCCAATGCAGGGCAGTTCCATCCATACTCACCAAACCTAATTTCACTTTCAAGTCTTCCTTCGTCCTACGTATTTTGAAGTATTGCTCTGCCTGGGTATCCATGCAATGGGGTCGCTTCCATTGAAGTTGTGAAGTTCGACCCTATTTGCAGAAAGTTGTGGATTGCTGATCATCTGGGGACGAGAGGGCTGCTAATCACTGACTGGATCTTCCTCTAACCATCAAAGTTAATAACTCCTCAAGCTTATCTAGTTTCTCTAACCTTTTCTTCTGATGTGACAACTCTTCCCATATGGATTCAGTGCTCTTCTTTTCACATGACTTTTATTCTCTATTCGGGTTTGAGCCATTGACCTTTTCCTTAGGAAATGAGATTGGAAGGGTGGTAGGTCAGACCAGCTTGACAGAGTAAAGAGCAGAAGTTTAAAAACAAAGAGGGATGATACTTCCTGATGATTCCACTCAGCTTAAGCTGCCCAGCCAAAGGCCGAATACAATGATATTTATTTTCTGCCTAATCCGAATGCTCATCCAACCCTCCTTATTTATATAATAACATCCCTAAGTTTATGCTACAATTATTATGTTGATTTTATGTCACCAATTAATATGCTAATATTTTACCCTTGGTAAATATTATGAGCCCAACCAATATGACGATATTATGCCTTATGATTTTGCCATGTTATCCTCCGAAACCCAAAAGTAAAGGAGTTCATCAGCTCTATCAGAGTGCAGCTGCAGCATTTTTTTTATTTTTTATTTTTATTAGCGAATTAGTAGTAAACTATAGTTGTTAATTGGCATTTAGAATTTTGAAGGACCCACCCTACCCAGCCCTTCTGGATCTGCCTGCTGCCTGCTGCCTGCTTCTCCTCACCCTGCTTCTTTCCTATCTTAAACGTGCCTTGTAGAAGGTGACCTTCCTAGGTATGTCTAACTGAGTCGCACCGCCCTCGCCTAGGACCTTAAATATCGCTGGGCACACCTTTGACAACTATGTTATTAGGTCTTCAGTTCTTGTGATTAATCTCTCTTCCACTTCTATTGTCTTTTGAGACTTGAGATGATCAGATATGTATATCCGAAGCTACTAATTAATAAGGAGAGATCCTATGAATATGTTTTATTTTCACTTGCATCCTCCATTTTCATTTCTTGCAAACTGGACATCGCCACGCATTCTTCATTTTTGAACTTCTCCACCAATCTTTCTTTTTCCAGAATATTTGAGTATTACACTTTGAAATACATAGTCAAACACTTCTCCAGAAAACTTCTGAAACAAGCCTGTCCTTAAAGAAGCAGTAAATTATACAGAAAGCTGAAAAGTGCAGAAATACCCTGTATTTTGGGTATTCGCTGAAACTACCTAAGACTCGATACAAGTTGAATTGTACCTAAATTTACCTCTAAAAGTTGCTGAAATTCTACTCTATTTGACTTAGAAAATGAATGACGTTTTTAAAGTTGGACAGTGATTCTTTTGGATAGTTTGAATGCCAATTGCCAACAAGCAATTGATTCAATGGATTTATCTGTGGTTTTAGTATAGTTATCTGTGGGAGAAAATGTTGATTTAATATGGATTACCTATACACAAACCAAGTGTTTATACAATTTTATGAACATGTAGGTTTTCAGTTTCCTTGCTTTGTTTTCCTTAATATTCCTAACCATGATTATTTAAGTTTTCACTTCTGCACCATCTGCCCAGTCATCGGGAAGCCTAGAAGTGGATGAAAAAAATTGAAAAGGTTTTACCCTTGTGTTTTTAACAAAATATATTTATAGTAAACAGCTGTCTAATCAGATCAGTTTAGAAGTTTTACATAAAGTACTAATATGTTCTGTAAATCTATTGAAAAACTCAGATAACATCTGTGCCTTCAATTTGTTTATCTTTATTTGGTTGAACAGAAGGTATATTTCTAGAATATGATGAAAGTGCAACTATATTGGCCTTGGACCTTATGGACAAGTTTGAGGATCCCAAGAAATCCTATTGTGACACTATTTTTAAATTCTTAGTAGTGCTTGGCAAATTTGATTTTGCGTCTTAAATTATAGGAGCAGGTTGCAACTTCATAATGATAATGAGATATTGCAATCTGCTTATCGAAGTTTAGACATATCAGCAAAGAATGAAAATTTACAAAGAAGCAGTACGCAGTTTAAACAGGTGTACTAGGAGTTCTTTGGATATAAAGTCCAGAGCCAACTGAGTTGCATCTTTTCACTAACAAATCGAAGTAGTATGTGGTTTGTCTGATAGTGAATGAGTGATGATTATTTAGGTTATAAAGTGTTATATATACATACACCTATTGAGTATGGTTCATTAGTAGTCAAAGGGGCACTACACGGCTGCACGTAGTTTTGTTAATTAGAAGTAAATACGTAGTCTAGACTCTAGAACATCACCTTTTGTTTTTGTTAAATTTTTAGATCCCTTTTTTACATGGCACATAGATACGGGTTTCTAAATATACTATAAAAACCTATTGGTCTTATTTCGTTGGTCCAAATTAGAATACTTTTCAAAGCATAGGGAACGACTTGCTTGTTTCAGCCTTTTGTTACAGGTAACCAAACTGAAACACCAAAGATAGAGCATATGTTGTCTATAATTTAATTTTGTGCAAAGTGACTTATTTCACAATTAGATTAGATCTGGTATTTGCTATCAAAATCTTGATCTCTGTTTTTCTGGGTTGACAGCTGGAAGTGGTGGGACCTGGTGGGCGCCTCATTCCAGACGACGACGATGAAAACACACATCACTGAGCCTGAATATAGTTGTCAAGTTTTGGTGCCTGAGAATGATGGATGATGATGTAATATTCTTCTTCAGGATGCAAGACACTATTGGTTTTGCTTGCTTTTCTTTCTTTGATGCATTTGTGGCGTTTTGTCTTGCTGAGTTGCTTCAGCAGAAAATTAAGCTGGGTTTCTCTCTTGTTTTTTTGTGGTTCCAAAACATGGGACTTGCCAGACTCGCACAACGTCCTCATGGAGCTCAAAATAATTTATTGCAACAGTCTTTTCATTCTTTGCCATCTTTATTGTCTGTCTTCACTTGAGTTGCAAACACAGCCATAGTTTTTTTTTTACCTTATTAGCGTTATAGCAATCATTGATTTGAGTAGTGTATTGAGTGGTTAAATTACCTTTTTGTCCTTGTCCCGTTCGAAGATTATAGCTATCCAGTGATGAATGTCTTTTTAATATGGGAACTGGGAAGTGCATATTTGCGCCATGTACTTGCACTTTGTTTGCTCCCTTGTTTGTTTTTTCTTAATTGTCACCCTTGGTGCTTTTTGTTTTACACTTTAACCTCCTTTACGTTTTACATTTGTGACAAATGTGGTCATTCTCAAATTCAGGGTACAGTGAACTTTTTTTTCTCATGTTGCTTTTGATAATATTCTTATACTTCTAAAGTTATGCTTTATGATATTTAATGTTTTTTCTTTTTTGTAGAGATGTGTTAATGATAATTGTTGTTGAAGCAGTTTATATAGGTGCAAATTCCACAATACCCACAATTTTCAGTGGGTACACTATTTTTAGGTTAGTACCAGTTTTTCACCCACATTTCCAAATTTCCTTTACTAATATGGGTTTCAGCAACCTACCCAAGATTCCCATCTGATGCGGCTTCAGAAAAAGAAATAAATAGTGTTCTAAAAATTGGCCTAGGCGGTCCTAGGCCGAGGTGCTCAAAATAGTCGGCCAGCTTGTTAGGCGCTGCTATATCCGATTAGTCGTTGACTAATCTGTCCAACCGTCTAACTTTTAATTTTTGACCTAGTTTAGTCATTATTTGGAGTCTTGGACATGACTTTTACCCTAATTCCCCCCTTAACCCACTGTAAAACTCTCAACCCTCAAATTTACACTCACACAGCGCATCGCGGAAAGCTACCGACCTTCTTCTGCATCCATATTATAGGCTACTGCATTCTTATTACTTTATTGAGTTTTGAGTTTCATGGTATTCTAATATTCTTAGATGTATTACTTACAATTTTAACAATTTGAATGTTGTAATGTTGATTTATTATTTTGAATTTTTTTTATAGGTATTTTTTATTTATCAAATAATTAAATTATTCGTCTAAAGTGGTGCCGTCTAGGTACCGCCTAAGTTATAGCCTCCAGTGGTTCCGACCGACTAGGGACTAGCGACTCTTAGAACACTAAAAATAAAATGTCTTTTTAAAAAAAAACGCTTACATCCACGATTCTAAAAAAAAAAAGAAGAAAGAAAAGAGTAACGCTTACACCGACAACAATCGAATAAATCTATTATTTCCAACTGTCGTCCCTATAAAAGGGCGACTAAAATGTTGAATACAGAAACCCTAGCCGTAAATTTCTTCGCTCCTATTTTTTGAATAACGTTTCTGGATTTAACTGGTAACATTTTTGTTTCGATTTTATAAACATGCACCAAACAGCCCTTCGCAGGTGTTAGAAAGAATCTGTGAAGAAAATATCGAGTTTAGGTAATTTCGGTGGTACAACGATCTTTTTTTGGCGAAGCATTTGGTTGGTGTTTTGTTTTCGTTTCCAAAATCATCTTCGTTTCGCCGAAACATCAAATTTCTCTCTTTTTTTTTTTTCCTTTTACGGATGTTTTGTTCATCTAAAGGCAGAGCAAAATGATGAAAACTTGAAATCTGAATCCCAATGTGGAATTTTCGCATTATATTATGGTCTTCAAAGTTCTCTGATTGCTATTGCTTGCTTAATCCGGTGTCCTTTTATGTTTTTCTATAACATAATTTCAATTATTATTTTTATTATGCTTGATTTGCAAATTTTATGGTTGTCGATAGGTTTTACTTTTTTCTCTATTTTATTTATTAAATAATTATTCTCCTTTCATTTCTCTTGTTTGCTTATGGATGGAGCCTTGAGTGGAGTGCGTTAAATCTGAATGTGAAATTTTTAGTTTTAAAACTAATTTTTGACGTGAAAATTTAGGTAATATGAATTTTAAAACTAATGTATTGTTAAATCATTCTTAAAAATTGATCAAAATGTATTAAATATATGTTAAGATGATAATTAATATAATTATTGAAATTAGATTGATTTTTAATACCGATCTGAATGAGTTAATTAATTCATAAATAAGTACAACCTAATCAAATTCAAATGATGAAGGTAATGAATTGACTATCAGAAATTTCAAATCGATTTATTAGTACTTTAAGCCAAACAATCTATTCGTTTATTCGAACATGGAGAAAATAATTTTTCTTGTTTAGAATTTTAGAGGATTCTATTTTTCTAACACTATACTTGTCCTAGTTCTCTCTCAAAGTGGGAGTAGGATAAAGATCTTAGGAAGTTGCAAAGTGCTAAAGTGTACCTCAAAAAGAGGTTATATTGTTTTAATTCAATATGTTATAAATGGATGCAAGAAAGACAAATAAAATAAGATAAATAAAGAACATAGAATGGTTGTTAGCAGAAGGGATTATTTGTATTATCTATTGGAGTAGCAATAATGATACAAAATGATTTTAGGTCACATATGGATCCTATTAAGTCATTAGGTCAAATATGGATTCTAAGTAATTAGGTCACATATATGGATCCTATATATATAGAGAGAGAGAGAAATGATAAGGAACTCACTGTTGGATTTTCTTATGGAGCCAATATGCATATGTGGCATGACACCTCATCCTTAATTTTAGGAAGTTTAGTATTTAAAAAAATCTTAATGTTATCTAGGTATCTTTTTCTCTTCTTTCTTTTTTATTTTTTTTATTTTCTTTGAGAAAAAACATCTTCCTCCTATTTAGGAGATCTTCAAATGGAGAAAAAAATTAGTCTGGCAGCAACTAAGAAAGAAAATCAGATAGCCAATTTCTTAAACA
>JAUEKW010138932.1:0-11136 GCA_032274785.1 Ajuga reptans
CTTTTAGTTAGGTGGTAAATATGTGGTTGTCTTATGTGGCTATTTAACAGTCATGTCATTTTGTTGTTAGAAGCCCGTTAGGTTTATCAAAATTCTAAGCCTTTATTTGATAGTTTCAAATAATTTGATAACTTTTTTCTTTCGGGCCCTAGATCGATAGTTGACTCATTTTTCGGGTCTTTAACCGATAAAATTTCTATTAATTTTTCGCAACACACATAAATTTAAAGGTAAATGCAAAGGATAGAAATGGACATATACTCCTTTCGTGGCCTATTTTGATTCAACAATTAATGTCTATATTCAGCGCTCCCAATCAGCCGGGCTAACCTTGTCGGTTTCACATAAATTCGAAGGTAAATGCAAAGAATAGAAATGGATATATATTCCTTTCGCGACCTATTATGATTCAACAATTGATGTCTATAATTAGCACCAATCTTGTCGGTTTCAAGATGGCTCTAACTTTTCAGTAAAACAAGTCTCAGAGTAATATGTTCATGTCTTATGGGTCAATAATATTGTGAACATAACCCAAACCTTTTCGTTTGTCGGGTTAATCGGGTGAGTACCAGTTATAGCTATATCATACTTGATTCTTATCTTCTTGGCCCATTGGAGTTTCGGCAAGATCATGACTACATTATTGCTAAAGGGTATAAAGATGCATAAAACTAGGAGATCTAGATTTCAAATCCTACTAATCATCAACATTGTCATAAACAGATTGAGAATTAATAATTCCGGTAATAAATATGTTTACAAACACGAAAAGCTACATTATTAAAAACATATAACATCTTATAAAAATTATTACAACATAACATTAAATTACAGTCACAATATATATACGTATTCAATATTAAATTCCTATATATATATATATACATTATAACAAATAATTACAGCATATACAGTATTTTTGTGAACTATATTTGCAGCCCTCCCTAGCCTTAAACGGTAGTGCCTTATAAATATTCTGGCTAATTGGATTATTTTAAATAAGCTGATAATATGATAAATCAATCTAATAATTTAGATGGACTTTGACTGACTAGTCGGAACATTTTTCTTTTAACATTTTAGGATGGGCTCGAACTGGACCGCAGTAGACCATTCAAACATGCCTAATTTAAGCCTCAATGATTTGGTTTGGTTGCGTATGATTAAGTGATTTTAGGATTTAATTAATTAATTAATTAATTAGTTTACCATAACAATAATAACCATATGCGTGGGTGGGTGGGCCGCATATAACCTCTTGCTTGCCTGCGTATCTGCTGCTGCGACCATTCAACAACGAGGGAGGAAGAAGAAGAAGAAGAAGAAACAGCTCGGCTTTGTCTTCAGAATTGAAGCTCTCTCTAATCATCGGCTTTATTTATGGATTCCAGACTCAGATTCTCTTCTTCCGCCGCCGTCGCTACCATCGCCGCATCTCGATCGCCATCGCACCTATCTATTCATATCATCTCAATTCACGCGCTCGCGATTTCTATACGCCGATCCCGTCTGACCGTCCCCTAATAGGTAATCTATATCGTGCAAAACAAATTGTTCTTCTATTTATTTCTAATTTAATTCGTCTTTTTCTTTTTACGCAGTTTGATATATTCTTAGTCCTAGTTATGCACGATTTCCTCAAATACATTTCCGTACGCGGTCCTCCTGCAAGCTAGAAGAAACCAAATCAATAGGGGAAGCGTTTTCCATTTTGTTTAATATACTGCTATTATTGTTTTCGTTTTTGCTTTTTATCAATAATTTTATTAGAGATTAGGGACTGCATACCACTCTTTGAGTAGCGGATAGATTGTTTTGGACGCGCTGTATTTGTTGAGAGAAATAAGGATGAGCGCGTCCACTAGTAGCAACAGGGCTAAAGCTAGAAGCGTTTCGGGTTGGACTGCATTTGACCTTAAGCAAAGAAGGAAGCAACAATCTGACAATGGTTCTGAGGCTTATCCCTCCTTATCTGGCCTAAGTTCCCCCCAAAGCTTGTTTAACAAAGATGGAGTGCGATTAGAGAAGCCCTTTTCTTCTGTAGTTGTAGCTTCAGTGGATTTTCCTTCCTTGACTACCCATGTCAAAAATAGCAACTCGCAAATGCAAGAACCAGCTGCCACTTCCTTTTTGGGCACAACTGAGGTCACTGAGGCTTATAGGAAGCTTAATTATCTTCACCCTTGGGCCGACAAAAGCTTGATTCAGGATGTCTTGGCTGGTGTAAACAACAACATTGATGAGGCTCTGTCTTTGATGGGAGCCATGCTTATCTGTGAGAACAAGGGCGTAGAGTCAAATGGAGGAAATGATCTTGCATCCTTTGACAGCCAAGGTAGTCCTACAGAATGTATAAGCTCTACAGATCATGAAAGTTACATACAATCCAAGGATGAGACATCTTCAATACACTTGCTGGATGCTGCCAAGTCTTTACACATTATATCTGAACCTGAGTGGGAAGAGGATGATATTTACCTAATTCATCGAAAAGATGCAATAAGGATGATGAGGTATCATTCTTGATTCTTCTCTTCTTCTTTCTTTTTTTGTTGTCTGTGTGTGTTCTGTAAACAAATAGAGTTTTATATACATATCCTAGATATGAGAGCCAGAGAAATACTTTTAACCACAGTATGTTTGTAACTTGGGATGTATATGAATCAAATTATTTTCACTGGATCCATAAAATGAATCCTAATAGTTTGACTCAAATTCGAAAAATTTGTATTGAATTCGAGCAAGAGTCATGCTTAATATTTGTATATTCTTCGAATACAAATACAAACATATTTATACTAGAATAGTTTATTCAAATAATATATATTATGTGGTATTTATGGTTTCATTTCCTCTGTTAAGGACGGTAAACAGAAAGAGCTTTCGGTGCACGACTCGTGAACAAGTTCAACACTCATTCAAGTTAAACGAACATAAACGAATGAATTTTTTAGCTCTGTTAATAGACGAACAGAGTTTGAACACATTTAGAATTTGTGAAAATTATACGACAAATGAAAGCTTGGCTTGGCTCATTTACTGAGAATCCTTTGCTTCTGTGTTTTCTTTTATGACTTTTCTTTTTTGTGGTTTGTGCACAAATATTGGTGGACATTGGTTATATTGCTGATCATATACTTGCCATTGAATAAAATGCAACCTGAAACAATTTCTCCATTCTTTGGCCTTTCGATACTATCTCCGACTAGTTTGAATGATTTATTTAAGAAATAAATGTGTAATGCATGCGATGAAGTGGGATGAATCATTTATTGGATATAGGTTTCATCAGCTCTTAGTCCTTTCTCGTCTCTAAATTTTTCATCTTATTTTATCAGATCAGCATCTTGCTTCTCAAAGGCGGCCCAAGATGCATACATCAGAGGCGATCATGCAGCTGCACGTCGTTTCTCACTTAAAGCTCAACAGGAAAGGAGTGCTGCTGAGAAGCTCAATGCCAAGGCTGCCAAAGAAATTCTGGATCTCCGGAATAGGAAAAATGATCTTTGGACATTGGATTTGCATGGCCTTCATGCAGCAGAAGCAGTCGAAGCATTGCGTGAACGCTTACGGACTGTTGAATCTTTAGTGTCTCCAAATTGCTTGGCAGCACAGAACGGAGCCCCAAAGGAATCAGGCGTGCTGCTTGCTCCATCTGAGCAATCCACTTATCGGTTTGAGATGGAAAAGGTTGGGGGACAGTGGCAGCCAACATCTAGACCGAGGACAACACTGTTACAAGTCATAACAGGTATGGCATATATTTATGGTAACATCATCACATGCACTGGATGTTAAAGAAAATATATGCAATATCCATCTCCAAGCCTCTTTACCTGTTTCATTTGGTTTCATCAAGCCTTTCAATTAGTTCTTTTGTTTCATTAAACCATTTTTTACTTCCACTTTTGCCAATATCAAGCCTTTTGCTAAAACCTCTCTAAAGGTGTTATAGGGAAATATCGATTAAACTCGTTTTTTCACATTCAACTTTAAACTTTGTAAAGGGGCTTAAAGATGAATTTTGCCAAAACATTAGCACCATAGTACAAAATAATATGTTCTTATTGTTGGGTCTTGTTCAAGTGCTTTTTTTTTTTTTTTTTTTTTTTTTAAATTCATGTTTGGCTACGAGTAAGGAATATGATTGAATATACGTTCACAGGGAAGGGTAATCATAGCCGGGGAGCAGCGGCACTCCCATCATCTATTAGAAGCTTTCTTAATGAGAAAGGGTAATGCTGTCTTTCTCTGTCTTTGTTTCAATATTTTGACAGAAGCAAATTTGCAACCATGGTAATTACATCTGGCCCCAAGCCAAAGGATTTTTCATTTACAGTGCTGTGGCTGTTCTTAGATTCTATATGTGGTGTGTGCAGGTATCGTTTTGATGAGACTAGGCCAGGGGTCGTCATGGTACGCCCCAAATTCCGGCCGTGGTGAGCTACTAGTGTTTCCAGTTAGTGGAGTTGAATTAACTGCTGTGTGTTATTTATCTAAATGTGCTTGTGATGCACTGTAATTATTAAACTAGTTAATTAAACATTTTATGAGAAAGCAGGTTGTTGTGGAGCACTCATTCTTCTGGTGTCAGTAAATCGTAGAGAAAAGAAACATCTGAATTGAGGTAATCTCTGAAAAGGTGCAACTAACTTTAAGAGAAGTTGAAAAATAATGGGCAATCACACCAATCAATATATGACATAGGGAGAGAGAGTTACAAATAAAGCTATTAATGTTACAGTTCCTGAGGTTTGATGTTAAAGTTCAGAGAGAATGGCAGGTATGTAATGAGACAATTCTGCAGTTAGCGACTGAAAGCCGTTGACTAGCTGTGTGTGAAATTCCTGGTCTTCCTCCCCAATTAACCGAAAGTGGACACGGATGGCACGCTTGCAAACGGCCATAAATTCAAGAAGCGCAGCAATCAATTGCTGCAACTCCTGTGACCTCAGCCTTGTTGCAGGTTCACCGGAGAGGAATGCTGTGCAAACACTCAGGACCCCACTGTTCACCTGTGTAATGTGATTTTAAGCTCAGTGATGCTGCAATAACTATCCAACGAATACTAATATTAATAATAATAATAATAATGCCAACCCACCTGAACAGCGACAGAGCCTTGGAGTATCCTCTGCAGACTCTGGAGACGCGGCAGTTGATCACCTTCCGAGCTGCGTGGTTCCTCTAGTTCGTTTCTTAGTGCAGCTGTCCGAGTCTCAATCATCCCAATTGCATTCTCCACCGGCGAGAACTCCAGCGACTCCGATTTGATTACCTGTAGGCGATTTACTAGGGCAGGGAAAGAGCCCTCTGTCTCTAGTACGGTGCGCCTTTTCCATTGGTCTTCCAGCCCACCTTGTGTCTTCCCATTCTTTGTGAAAGGAGTATCGAACAAAAACCGGTCAAAAACTCGCGCACGAACACTCCCCGTGGAGAGAGAGAATATCCTCTCTCTTCTGCTTCCCAAGTCCTCATCTTCCATGACTGGGTCCACAGCAGTTATCTGCAGGTAGCAAACTTGTGGCTGCAGCTCATCAGCCTTCACCTGTCTAGAGTCGGGGATTATGTGCAACGTTGTACCATCCATTCTGGACTCATATATATGACTGAGCTTCTCCATTATATCACCCAACCTCACATCACGGGGTTCCCTATATACATACTCCTTCCTATCGAGCTTCCCAAATTTATCGCCGTAAAATCCCACTCTGTAGTACGTTGCATCTGCAAAAGGTATGGGGCTGGATTCCTGCTCGAGGATGGACTCGTATATATTAGTTAGCATCGTGTGGCACTTGGCCAGCTGTCCATACGCCCGTCTGCTCTTATACACTGGAATGACAAGTTCCAGGATACTGGCACAGAAATGGTGGAGATCAGCTTGAGAGAAAAGCTTATTTGCAAGCTGCAGGTACTTAACCGCTGACTCAACAGTAAGTTTTGAAGCACCGTATCCTTCTACCTCTGCTGCTGAAGCCTCTGGAGGTATCTCACCACTGACCATGGGGCATATTTTGCGCAGTGCGCACACATGATCAGAGCTCCATACTCCATCATTCCTACTTACAAGGGCCTATCCAAATATGCAGGGTTGGTTATACTTATACATGATATGTCTCACCTTCATGTCAAGACTATTTCAAGCAATGATAAAGCAAATTAATAAGATGCACGATTGTTAATCTCTAAACCATGGATTCTTTTCGTTCTTTTTTATATGCCTATTATATGTGCCGTAAGAAACGAAACATAAGCAAGCTTCTTTTTATTCCCTAAACTCTTGTAGAAGTATGCAGTAACAACTTATTTAAGCTACGAATACACTGGGACTTATTTACTCAACACCTTAAGCTACAGATACCTACAGATTTAGGCTATATCAGTCTACATTATTTACACCTCATTTGAGGTTTGATGAGCTTAATCTTGCTAAACAAGTTGGGGATCACGTTATGCGAAAATATTATAATACAATATGGAGAATTAATGCTAGCAGTGTTACTGATCAACTTCAATCCTAGACAATTTTATTTAACCAATTCTAGGTTAGATATGAACACAAGATCTTGGACTACTTTCTGCCTTCCTGCCTGTTTCCTTAAACAAAAGGATTTGCTTAACCAAAGGGAGTACTCTTACCTGCATCACTACGCCCGCAACAGCAACAGCACACTGAGCTGCTTCAGCCCAGGACTGCATCTCCTGATGTGCATCACACAGATGCAATAACCACATTATATGAAGATCTGGAACTGGAGCAAATGCCATTGCTAGTTTGTAAAAGCTTTCTGCAGCAGCATATCTGTCCAGCGTCATCACGGATGCCTAAACGAAAGTTAAAATGAATGTCATGGTATTATCAATAAAAGGAGGCCAAATTCGCAAAGTCCAAACATGTCAAAATCAGCTATTGTTGCTGTCAGGATTTACCAGAAGAGCATGTTCTAGACTGGCATCAAGAGCCAAGACAAGGCTGTCAGAGAGGACTTTAACTTCTGACCAGGAACAGCTCTGAGGCGATTGCTCAATACTGGAAAGAAGAGCCTTTTCTGGAAGACCACATTCTTTGAGCACAGAGGAGCTCCTGGATTCATCTGCCATTTCCTCCAAAGATTTTCGAAGACGCCGTGCTTCACCACTTTCTTCCAGAGTTCCATCAGATTTCATATGTGTAACTTGGACTTCAGACATCAACTCTGACAATGTAATAGTCAGCACAACCCGCAATCTTGCTGTCTGCACTAAGTAAGAGAAAGAACTCTGCAAAATGGGAGCAGTTATTGTTAGCTAACTTAAAAAGACCATATATACTATAATCTCAGTGAGGTACAACGATAAGCCTGCCTACCCGAACAAGTATCTGAAGCCCAATAACAGCCCTCTTCCTAATATTCTCATTGCGGAAAACTGCAAGCCGAAGAAGATGAAAAGCAATTTGCTTTAGAAAACGATCGTTTTCCCTCGACATTAGTGTTGCTCCGTGAAGATCAAAGACCCTATTGAATACTGGAAACAGAGCATTCCAGAAAGCCAGAGGTTGATTCTGTGAGAAGATGATCATAAATATTGATGTAATGCAATCAAGTTTTCCATAATCGGTAGCAATGGTATGGGATGCTACCGCCCCTGAGAACTTCTCAATCATTTCCAGAACTTGAAGACTGACAGCAGCACTCAGGTTCTCTTCCCAAAGTTCCTAAACATTCAGCAAGAAACATGATTAATCATATCGTCATAAGCAATTAGAGATGATACTCATTGCAGTTCAAAGAGTACTGCTATTTGCAATCATACCAGTTTTTGCCTCAATATTGGGTGCAAAGATTCCCTTAACGCTTGGGTTGAAGCTCCAATTCTAGAAGACTGGGCCTGAGCAAGAGCTTCCCTCAAGGAATATGGCTGACTGGGAGAGCTTATCTGAGAGTTGACTCTTTGCCATAAGTACCCATTCTCAGGCGTCCCCTGAGGCTGCATCAGTTAAGCTCTTTAGTACTTAGCACTTAAACTATGAGGACATATGCATTTTAAAAAGCACGACCAAGTTAGATGGTATGACATACTCCAACTTCTTGACGTGCAGCCTCTAAAAGATAGTGATTAATTGCAGGAGAAAGTCTTTCGGAATATTTTGATGAGAAGGGCTTGTCTCCTAAAGGACTGCGAGAACTGCTGCCCATAAGCATGGTATCATCAAGTTTCTTGTGCTGCTCAATATGGCAATTGACATCAGGATATTATTAGATAATGTCATCAGCACAAGATTTGCAATATGTCAGGAGCCACAAAAGCTATTGCATGAGCATCTAAAGGGAATAAATTGAGACTTGAAGACTGGAAGCGAACTTCACTGACTCACGGCTTGAAAAAATAATGCATTAGGTTAAATCAAATCTTGGATAGGTTTTGACATCACCAAAGAAATTAACTAAATGCTAGTGTTCCATAATTGTATATAAAAACATGGCACTAGCTAATTGAATAACATTGTTCTCCCAACATAATGAACCTATCAGAAATAGATACTTAAGGTTTCGAAGACAACCAGAGGGTATTATATGCAAAGTCCACCTATTATGTCTGTATAAGCCGTCTAGGACCGGGGGTCTCCTATCCAATGGAAAGAGGTGTTCCCATGAGGCCGCGCCTCTGTCATGGAGCACCAATAAAAAGAAAAAGATGAGATGATATGACAAAATCTTATTTAAAATTAAAATTATAGATGCTCAATTGATTTAACTTAAGTTGAACAATCAAATGGAGATGTATCATGTGAAACATTATCATCCCATGACAGTATTGATACCATTTTCTTTTATTTGATGCTAACTGGGGTAGGACAAAGGTAAGCAATGATGTCAACCAGATATTGTAAACAATCACATTCCTAAGACCAGGGATGCCTTGAATTAACACACGTGAATATATCAAAAACTACGAGAACTTTCACAACAATATACACTTGCAGATACCAACTTAAAGATTATGCTAGAATAGAATCAGTAAAGTTCTGTGCAGAAGACTAAAGTAATTTAAATATTCTGGGAGAAGGTATTGTTATCATTCTCTGTAAGGTATTTATCAGGAGGCAGCTTTAAGTGGCTGACACATAGAAAGAACAAACAATGTAGAGAAGAAAGAGGGCAGGGCAGATTCGGCATAAGGTAGTTGCATCTGAGTTACCTGAAACGGGGTGGATCAAATATTATATTTTCAAGATCAAGAAATTTATCTAGAAGAAAAGGGAATTAAATTATTACATTACCTCAAAATGAATTAGACAGTCCTCCAATAGTTTGAAAAATAATCTGGTACGAGCAATGCTTTGCTGCCAAGCTTTGATAAGAGAGGCATCATCCAAATTGCGTATGATTTGCAAAATGGTGATCAGGACCTCACGTTTTTCACTTGAACTCAAGTTGTAGAAGACAGGCATTTCATCTAGTATCTGCAAGAATGCTAAAACAACTAAACAACTGATATACCAAACAGGAAGCAAATACAGCAGCATCATATAGAGATATGCCCCATCTACAAATGATTTTGTGACAATTTAGTCCATTACCAAACTAGGGAAAGAATGACCAAGTCTGTCTAGAAAATAAGGCATAATGTCCAAAAACCATTACCAGATATGTTTGCTCGAACTTCCAAAATACTTCCACTTTCTAGTGAGAAAGAAAAGTTGCCACTAACTAAGTAAATGATGAAGATTAAAGAGCAAGCTTGCCATTTAGGTTCACCTATTCAAAGAATATGACCATGCAAAAAGCCTTTTATGAAGGAAGAATTTCGGATTTCTGAAGGCAAAGAAAAGGTTGGAGAAATCTATTATGACAAGAGAAAAAGGTATTTGCAAGAGCATAACAGATTTATCAACAACCTGTAATAAATTGATATATAATTAAATATTGTGTTGCGTGTTGCCAAAGGTCATAATTTCTCCAGCATATTCCCATTTTGAAAGGAAACTTACAACTCACACACAAGAACTTCTAAATTCTAAAAATCATACTCAGTTGATAATTACCAGTCATTATAGCTTTATCATCATCATTATCATCTCCGCATAAAGAATATTCTAGATGGATCATGGCATGCTTCTAATGGACTATAGCCAGTTAAGTCTGTAAAGGAATATTTGCATTTGACTTCTCTTCAAGAATGACTAGTATTTCATGTGGAGTGAAAGCAGTGATGTAGTAAACACCCTCTCAACAAAAAAACATCTTTGAAGCCTATACACAGCTTATAATGGATCCTACCCTCAACCTTATGGGTATTATAAAACCACAAAATAACCAATCCTGCTTATTATAGCTTCACATCATGCGGAATATAATGCCTAAACCACATATAGTCAACAAAGAAGGTCTACTTTTGAGATGTAACTTTCATAAATGGAATGTAAATAAAATAAATCTGTTGACTAGTTTTAAAATGAACATGGAAAAATAAAAAGACAAACACCTGGCCTACAAGGGGAAAGTATAACTGAGCTATATAAAGTTTATCTTCCAGCTTTTGGTAGCGCACATCAAACTCATGCTTGCACAATAGAACCACCAAAATTCTAGCTGCCTACAAGTAATCAAATGAAGATGTTAGAATGTTTTGGGTAACTACTCAAACTATTGAGGGAAATAAATGAACGTGTAAATACAAAATTCCAGCCATTGCGTTGTGCTGCACTCACCTTGGCTCGCATAGATAAATCTTCATGGTCCCAAGTGAGAAAAATCTCTTGTATAAGAATAGATGAGAGGTAATTCCTGTGATAAAGAAGCATATCAGACATCTGAACATGAGAAATAGGAAGTCAAGTTTGACTCAAGGACTAATATACACACAAAAATTTGACCATGAAATAAGACCAGTCTTCACGAGGAAATGAGCACCACTGTGCCCAAGAAACATGTTTGTTTATAAGCAATGTCTTGAAAAATCACAGGTATCAAAATCCACCCAAAACCTTTTACACCAAACTATTCACCGCAAATAGAGGAGAGGGTACTGAAAACAGATAAGAGCTCAAAAGAAATCAATTCCCTACACATATTAAGGTCTCTCTGAATATCTGAGATGAAAAAAACCCTAATTTTTTTGTGACTTGTTATCCAACAAGCAACCCAG
>JAUEKW010138942.1:0-19758 GCA_032274785.1 Ajuga reptans
CCGCTTTCTGGTTTGATAGGTCCACATAATTCTTTTGTAAGAATGGAATGTCTTACTTATATATTTGGCATATGAAGATCTCAATCCTACTTTTTACCAAATAATAGGCTTTGCATAATGGGTGGTGTGCCTTTAAGATAGTTTAATGAGGCGGAGTGGGAGGTATGTCGTGCTTCTAGTGCTTTAGAATTAGCAATGATACTGTTCAACGTATCCGATCACTCGAAAGAAAGAATGTCTATATAAATTCTTAAATATAGATCATCATATTACTTGAATATGTAAAACTGTTGTACCAAAGCCTGTATGAGTCAGTGTCCCAAAGTTCATTGTTGGTAACAACATATAAATTCGTGTCCCAAAGTCCATCGTGCTGATAACGTGTTGAAGCAAAAGCTGAAAAGTAAAGAGACGAGAGAAATAGACGTAAAAGCGGCATCTTATTATTCCATAGAAAGTCCCTTTATATAGTTACAAACTAGGGTTTAGGAATACATGGAATATAGTGGAATGCCTAAATTGTCCCTCATCAGTTACTTTTGATGAAGGCACACTAATTGTGTTTTTCCTTCAACAGAAAGTTATTTTTTTTGTGTACGTATCGTAAATTTAATAGCATGCAGAGCATACTGGTAGGATTAAGAAATAATTTCTTCGAGAAACAAGACAAAATTCTGTAACGGCAGTGTTTGCGAAAACTTAAAAAAAATGATTTTAGACTTTTAGCTTAAAAAAAGTAATTTTGAGTGTTTGAGAAATCTGCTTTTGGGTTTAAAAAATCACTTTAAAGCCAAAATCTAAAAGCAGTTATATACCCACTTTTTGAGGAAAAAAAATACTTTTGGGGGTAAAATCATTGAATTAAGTATTTTTTCAGCAAACACTTTTGCTTTTAGATTTTGGTAAAATCACTTATTTTTCAAACACTACCAACTTTTACAGCAAATCACTTTTTTCATAATCTCTAAAATTAATCAATTTTCAAAAGTAGAAGCAACCGCAAACACAGCCGTAATATGTTTAGGCATACAATAAAACCCTAATCCTCTGCTGTTAGCGGAAAGGAGATAACAACGCCAATAAAAAGGCCTTAGGCCCATGGGCCCCTGTTTAAAGGGCCACAACTGGAACGTCCAAAACTCAAACTATAAACTAAAATCTGTTTTGGTGAAGATCATCCCAACGTTTCTGAATTGAAAACTAATTTTCTGAAGAGCGACTTTTCTCAAAATAGGAGTAAATTTTTGTTTGTGGGAGAAAAGTATCCCTCTTCGATCAGCGACTACCAGTAGTAATTGCGGCTAGAAACTTGATGGGCTCAATGGAGGAGAGTGAGAATCAGCTGCTGATATTGTATGCTTCGGAAACAGGCAACGCAATGGATGCTGCTGAGCGGCTCGGCCGCGAGGCCGAGCGCCGTGGCTGCCCTTCTCTCTCTGTCCTCTCCATGGATGAATTTCAACCTGTATGTATGTTCATTTTTGTGAATTACTATTGCAGGTTCCAGGCTATCTATCTTATTATTATTTTATTTTTGAGGGAAAGGCTATGTATCTTATGAAATTATTATCACGCAAAGTTTAGGAATGGATAAAAAATTACTCATTTGATTTTTATTTAGTTCGGTGAATTGTAATAATGCTTATTGCACAAATCTAACACTTAGCTTGGAAGGTCGCATGCTTTTCTCCATCAAGCTAGAGGAGAGTTAACTAATGAGTTTATTCAGTTGGAACGTTTTTCCTTGAAATTTCTAATCTGATTGATTTGTTAATTCAGAGAGATTTGCCGAGTAAGGAAGCCGTGATCTTTGTAGTGTCAACCACTGGTCAAGGGGATAATCCAGATTCCATGAAGGTTTTTATGATATGAAATGTTTCATGATGCTATTGGATTTAATCTGCTAGATTTTTGTTATATCTTGGTCTAAAATTTTGCAGGGCTTTTGGAGGTTCTTATTGCAAAAGAATTTGACTAGAGGGTGGCTTGAAGGAGTCAACTATGCTGTGTTTGGATTGGGTGATTCGAGCTACCAAAAATATAATGTAAGGGGTGGATTCCAGGATTGATGGACAATCATACTAATTTATTACTTGAATTAAATTTGCAAGTTCTTTTTGTTTAATATCAGCACATTATTTACATTATTTGGGAATTTAAAATAAATAATGATGATATATTGCCATCCCACATAGATACAGTAGGTCAAATCTTGCTATTTTAATGCCGTATTGCTAGTACATCTTTTTGGTTGATGAAAATATAAAAAAAAATTAAGAATATGTTATCATACAACGCTGTACTCGGTCCAATCTTTTATTTGTCTCTTATTATAGTACATTCCATCATGAAAATTCCATCCGTTCTGCATATTCAAATGTATATCATACAATCTTGTTATAAAAATTTATCAGGTTAATTGTTTAGAGCAAATATATATCATTTGATGAAAGAACTTAGTTTCGAAACAATCTAATGACAACATAACTTGGTTTCCTGCTTTCAGTTTGCAGCAAAGAAGCTGGACAAACGGCTATCAGATCTTGGTGCAATGGCCATTATTGAGAGAGGCCTGGGAGATGATCAGCATCCCTCAGGGTACCATGATTGCTGCCCTTAATGCATGTTCCTCATGATGTTTGGGAAACAAGTTTTTTCTGCTCTCTTATGTGTATAATATTACTGGCTCCATGTGTGCTAGACTCAATTACCAACTGATTTCCCTCAATTGTGTTGCACCTGATGAATCTAAAAATATCTTGCTATGCCTAAAGTAGATAAAATGTCTTGAAGGATTTTTCTTGCTACTAAATTCCTAAATGATATAGTGGGCTTGGCTTTGTTCAAACAACCTATACCTTTGGTGACTTTTAGAAATAGCATATAGGGATGGACGAGAGGGAACACTCGCTGCAGTGTCTGAAACGGATGTGTTTTTACAGTTTCCTTAGGGTTGCATTTGGATTAAGGGATTTGATTGATGAGGGGATTCAGTTGAGGTATTTCAAATTACGCTGTATGGAGTGGGTTTCTCCAACCCACTAAAATCATGGAAAAAATAACACAAGTTGAGAGCTATGGGCTTCAAATCTATCATAAAATGAACCTGTCAGAATAACACCTATGGATTTGAAACTCGTGCCCCAAAATCATCAATCTAAGTGCAACCTTAATTATGTTCCCATCTCATAATTTATGCCTTCTACCCCAAGTATAACTGTAGTTACATTGTTGTTATTAAAAAATTACACATTAACTTTATATATGTGTTATGGCTCTTTTCATCATTCGCGTTGTTGTGGTTGGTTGTTTTGACATCACTATCTTTTATTATTTAATAATGTTGTGCTTTTTGAGAAGAAACCTGATCTTTCCTTGCGATATATTTGAAATTATTTCTTATCAGCCACCAAAAGAAAAAGAAAGAGGAACTTATTAGGCACTCATATTTTTTTTAATAGTTACGAAGGGGCTCTTGATCCCTGGATGTCTGCCTTGTGGAATATGCTGTATCAAAAGAATCACAGACTACTTCCAAATGGCTCAGATTTTGTTGCTCCAGATGCTACTTTGTTAGATCAACCTAAAATACAAATTATATATCATGATACTGCAGAAGGGGAGCCACCCCTTTCAACTACCACAGGTTATTTCTTATGCTCTACTAGGGCTATGTTTCTGGCATTCGTATTTTTGCATTATTTCCCTAATAGAACTGTTTTCTTTATGATATTACTTTTTTTGTATGTTAATGTAATATGTACACGATTTATTCCAAGTAATTTAAGATCAAAAGAAAACAACCATTTTAAAATTATGAGTTAAAATACCATCATGAATCTCTTGGTTGTAGCCTTTGGTTCGAACAGGAAAAAAGCATATAAGGAATGGAGAACTAGCTGTGTCTTTTCCTGTATATCATTGTTGATTACAATACTCCACTTTGTGGGACAAGCTATTCTGTCTTTTGCTCAATGTTGCTTAGCAACTGCACTGGCAAATATAGAGCAGCACACAATGCCGGTGAACTGATGGGTGCTCATGTCGCCCATACCGGATTAGTCGTATTCTATAGTAGAGCATTGAATTTCTAAAGGAGAGAAATCCTACATCCAAACAAAATGTATAAATGGCAGCACGACATTCTTATTTCTGTACCACAGCCTTGTTTTCACAATTTAGGCTGCTCCCATTTCACTCACCACTACCAAGAGTTTCGCGGGAATCCTACTGTATTGGTCCCTGCTTTTTCTTCTGGTAGTGGAGTTGGCGGCAGAGTAGCTTTGTCTCATATTGCGTTAGGTTCGCCCCAAAATACCTCCTTTTTCATACTCATTTTAAAGGAATTTGAACAAATCGAAGTTACTAGAGGAATCCCTTTTCTCGTCGATTACTGCGTGCTTTCTTGTCTCGGGGTGCCTAGGTGTCCATTGTAAGCCTTTTCTTCAACTGAAGATGCATCTGCCTCTTTAGGACTTCAGGAGGTACTTTGGGTGCAAATCCAATCACCTGAATTTAATATGAGAAACAATTCTCCATTTTTATCAAATGGTTCTCCATTATTATGCATTAAAGGGGATTCGAACCTCCACTTACTCGGTTTTTTGAAGGATGGGCGAAAACTATGTAGCATTTATATCAAGAATTCAAATTTTGTATGCTTCATTAGTCAAGATTATTAGTATGTGTCTAAATGATGTGGATTGTCTGAAGTACACTTGTTCTGCTCCAACACGAGTAACTCCAAATAAGGTTGGAGGGGGATAGATAAACTCAAAAGTTGGCTGATGGTGTCTATCTCCTTGATTGTACGCTTTCAGCTATAATCATTGAATTTTGATATATATTAAGCAATTTTTTTGGGTATTACAGATTTTAAGTATCTTAAGATGCAAATTGAGGAGGCTCGCTCAATGACTCCTGCAAAATTTTCTGGCAAAAACAAGCCTGATTGCTTCTTGAAAATGGTAGGCATTTTATTCTATATTTATCAGTAGATAGCTTGTAATGATGTTCTATCGTATCCAACTGTCAGGCATGTATAGTTGGTCATGAAAACTTGAATTTATTTTATTCATTTTCGTTTAAATTAATAAAACCTTTCAAAAAGCTTTAGAAGTTGTACATGTTTCCCTATAGAATTAAACCTGTAACTTCAATTTTTTCAGAAAGTGCTACTTAGAAAACTAAAGAAGCTGTGCAGGCAATACTAACTTTAGCAATTGTGTCATTGTGATAGTAGAACTATTTAAAGATCCAAGAACAATTATCAACTCACTATGAAGGGCGGAAGAAGTTCTTTTAGTTTATGATTCAAATGGATTGTCGTATGAGTAGAAAGCATAAAACAGGATATGCAATATAATGAACTCCACTTATGATATCTCTTGCTTGGTTGCATGAACCTTTAAAAGCTCTCTAGCTCCTAAATAAACGACATAAAAATTAAGGGAGCACACTCTAAAGGAGAAAAATGCATTATGCAGAGTCATCATATGCGTTTTTTACAAGTGGTTAAAAAGTTCAGTCCCAACTAGACTTTGTGAAAGTTAAGCGAGAGAATTCATGGCGCGGTTGCAGTTGCAAGTGAAAGTCTATCTGAACTGCGCTTTCGGGTTCAGCTAACATGCTATTGTGTCTGTAAGTGTGTTTCAGGACTATAATAATGACATTAAGAATTAATTGGTTACTGATGTCAAAAGTTTTATCAATCCATACATCTATTATAAGCATGCTTAATTGCGTGAATGGTTGGATAGAAACACTTACTGGCTACTGCCTGCAATACTTTTCGAGTAATAACTGCTGTAGACATGTCTTTGAATTTTTGTTGATGTAGATCAGGAATCATCAGATAACTAGAGTGGATAGTGGGAAAGATGTACGCCACTTAGAGTTTGAAGCTGTTTCATGTGTAAGTGATGCAAACATTCTTAGACCAGGTTAACCGTAATTTTTTTTATTGATCCAGTGACTTGCATTTAATGGATTGAATCTCAAACTATTTTCTTATTCAATTAATTTATCAATTTTTCCTTGGCAGTCAATAGATTATGAAGTAGGTGATGTTCTTGAGGTGCTTCCCAGCCAAAGTCCTTCTGCAGTTGATGCCTTTATACAGCGATGCAATTTCAACCCTGAATCATACATAACTGTAGGTAATTCCCATTGCTTAATTAAATCCTATATGAGCTCTGAATTTGTTCATATGTTCGGGGTACATATAATTGGATACTACCACATGTATCCGTGGTGGTCTTGATGCATGTAATGGCCATGAGTATAATTTCCTCCCTGACTGCTGTCCATATATATATTTGATATTTGATGGGTGAATTGGAAGATCCAGTATATCACATTCTTATGCGCACTATATGAACAGGCACTACATTTTCTTGATGTTGGTAGAGTCTTATAGGTTAATGTGAGAAAACTTTCTATTCAGGGCTCAATGATCTGCATTATCATAAAAGTGTGTGTGTTAGTTCACCAAGATATGGCTGCATTTTCTGCTCGAGGTTCTTAAAAGTTTCAAAGTTGAAATGGATATCCATAACCGTGTGATTTTTTTTCATGAGTTGTTTGCTTACAGATGATTCGTTGAATACTTGTTTTCAGGTTCAGCCTAGAGATAATGACATTCATGGTTTTCTTAATCCCTCATTATTCCCTGTGAAATTAAAATCCTTCATTGAGTTGACGATGGATGTTGCATCAGCTTCCCCTAGGCGCTATTTCTTTGAGGTAATATGAGATTACTGCCAACTTTTATCGCGTATGCATCAGTTATGCTGTGTGTTGATTTCTCATGTTCATGAAAATACACTTGTTTTTAAAGACATTGGTGGATATATTAGACATTTAGCAATGTCTATAAATTCTCGCTTTGATTTCCTCAAAAGATGGATCTGTGGTGTTAAGAAAGAGATGAATATGAGATTGCGTTTGACTAAGGATGCATCACTTCACAAGTTGTTCGTCACTTAGTTGTAGCTTATATAAATTCTCAAGCCATTAAGTGATTGAGTTCAATGAGATATGTCATTTTGACTTTCTTGTTTCAGTTGCAATGGTGTTCTTTATGTGCCAAAATGATTTCAGATGCATCACATTTAGACCTGAGAATTCAGTTCCGTATTAGTTTTCGGTGGGAGGAATTTTATTCCGAAGCAGATCTGATTACTCCAAAAACGATAGAAAAGGAGATGCTTTATGTTTAATCATGAACTGATATGTTCAGTCTACTAGTCTAGCAAGGACTTTCAAATCGATGCTTTATATGGGTTTGAAGAACCCTATAGAAAACAAGGTTTGTTGGATGCCTTCATCCATTTGTTGCTTTAGATTATGGAAATACAGTGATTTATAGGACATGTCAGATTCATTTCTTGATCGCAAGTGTTTTCTAGTTTCTATCTCATGCTTATTTTCTTCTTCGTGCCATGATTAATAGCTACCAAAAATGTTCTGGAAGATCTAGACCATACATTCTGGGATAAGGGTGTATTAAGAGTGAAGACGCTATTAGATTTATGTTCCCTCATGATATCTTAATCTTGAACATCTGCTTTTCAGCGATGAAGCACTGTGCCTAAGTAGAGTTAACCTAGTCTTTTTATCGACTTTTTCAGGTCATGAGTTTTTTTGCTACCGCTGAACATGAAAAGGAAAGGCTTCAATACTTTGCCTCGCCTGAAGGAAGAGATGACTTGTACCAGTACAACCAGAAGGAACGGAGGACTGTCCTGGAGGTGATAAGATGCTTATTATTTGATTTACCAATATGTTACAGATAATACTTTTGAAATTATTCAATGAGTGTGTATGAGGGAACTATGATTTTGATTTGGGTCTTCAACATGGTTCAACTTTCGTGTAGAAGTGTCAAAATTTTCCCAACAACTTTACATATCAGGCAGCTTATTTCGGGAAACAAAGACCCTGTAATTAAGATAGAAGAACTATGTTTTACTTCTATGCAGAAAATACTTGGGGTACTCTTTTGTAAGTAACTATAAAAGCTTCATCTCTGTGGTCAGTATCTTCAATACACAATCTTTTCTACGACTATCCAGTATCTTGCCATGTAATCGGAAAATCCTGCTGAGTAGGCCCAATATGAGAACAAAATGCTGTTCTTTTTGTTTTTGTGTTGGAAAAAACGAGAAGAAAATGCTTATTCATTTTGTTTTGTTTCCATGATGTAGGTACTGGACGATTTTCCTTCTGTGCAGATGCCCTTCGAATGGTTGGTACAGCTGGTACCTCCACTGAAAAAAAGAGCCTTCTCCATCTCTTCGTCCCATTCAGCTCATCCGAATCAAGTGCACTTAACCGTAAGCGTTGTCTCCTGGACAACTCCCTACAAGAGGAACCGCACAGGTCTTTGTTCCTCATGGCTTGCCAGTCTTGATCCGCAGCAAAGTAAGTTCTTGATCATACTGTAGCCCCTCCCATCCCAAGATTCGTACTACTTTCTGTTAGAGATAACCATGTGCTTCAGCCAGATTACAATAAGACCCAATCCTAGTGGATGATTGTAATACCTTGTAAGAAAGTTGCTCCTGTCAAGGGGAGACTTGTAAGAAAAATTAAAACTTCAGGTGGATGATTGCAATACTTCAAGAGGTTATTAGGTGGTGCTTGCAAACTCTACCAAGTGATTACAAGTGCTTTTGAGAAGCACTTTAAAGTGTATGGGGGTGTTTGCAACATGCAATTAGGACCATAAAATTGTTTCTCAGAAGTACTTTAAAGCTGATTTTCAAAAGCTGTCAACACTCAACTTCTAACAGCTTTTGGCTTTAACATTACTTTTTCTCCAAACATTACCAAATTCTAATTTTACCACAAAAATCAATTTAAATCACTTTTCCAAAATCACCTTTGTTTGCAAACACCCCCTTAGTAATCTCAAAACACAGTAGCGTCTGTAATTTTCTTTTTCTTTTTCCCCCCTTTCTGATATTTTACATTTGATCAAAACTTGAATAGGTGTTCTTATACCAGCATGGTTTAGCAAAGGCTGTCTTCCTCCCCCACCACCATCACTTCCTCTTATCCTCGTCGGACCTGGAACCGGATGCGCACCTTTCCACGGATTTATCGAGGAAAGAGCACTGCAAAGCAAAACTACTCCAACTGCCCCCACCATCTTCTTCTTCGGCTGTAGAAGCCAGGAAGACGACTTTCTATACCAAGATTTTTGGTTGTCACATTCGCAACAGGACGGAGTACTCTCCAAAGAAAAAGGCGGGGGATTCCATGTCGCCTTTTCAAGAGACCAGCCACAGAAAGTGTACGTACAACACAAAATGAGGGAGCAAAGCGCGAGGCTATGGAGTTTGTTAAGCCAAGGTGCTGCTGTTTATGTTTCTGGGTCTGCAAATAAAATGCCTTCCGATGTATTGTCAGCATTTGAAGAAATCGTTGCGCAAGAAACTGGGGTTCCAAGAGATGCAGCGTTGAGGTGGATTCGGACGCTGGAGAAGGCCGGTAAGTATCATGTGGAGGCGTGGTCTTGAGCTTATTTTTCAGCACTCTCTTCACAATATAGTGGAGATGTATGTTTCTCGTAATGGGGATTTATGACGAACATAATTATTTGGTTTTCAACTGCAGCCCACATTGTTTATCATAGATAACATTGAAGACCGAATGAGATCTCCTATTCCAAATCACGTCTCATCTTTTATTCCATAACCTCTGCTACTTGATATGTGTTTATTTATGAGGTATACGTGACGTGTAGTGGATGCTATAGAATATAAGATGGAACATGATTTGGAATAAAGGATTGAAGACTTCAAAATCTAAGTTTTTTTTTTCTTTCTTTAATTCATTATTTTTTTCTCAGTACCCATACTTCGTTTGTATGCGTACTCTTCCTTTGTATTAAAAGAAAATTCAAGCTGGATACATGTCAAAAATAATAAAGCTCCTTAACTTTGTGAAATTTCCATGTCAGTAGTAAACCCAACTTTAGGATAAAAATTGCCGTAATATCTATTTCAAAACTTGTTGAAATACCGCTTTCAATATTTTTTTTATTTTTTTTATTTTTTGTTGTGAAATACTTATTTTTCAAAACCAATTTTATCCCCACTGAATAAAGAATTCAACATATTGATAGTTACGGCAAACAAATTGAAATTTCTCATACTGTATGGCTAATTAATACTGTCAGTCGGTGTCATCAATAGGTGACACACCCACAACATACAATAACTTTTTGGGTGGATTTGGGAAAAAGGTGGACACATCCAAAAGATATTCTTGTATTAAGATGGGAGTAAAATTAAATATTTACTGTAGACGGGTGTCATCAATAGGTAAGTAAATGATGATTTAGGTTAAAGTGATAAATAATGATGAAAAAGTTGTTTCGAGTAAGAATTAAGCCAGAATCACCTCCGCAAGTCATTTTATTGCTCAAACCTAATGCTTGTAAGGTTCCATCACCAAACTAATCACATCTCTGTCCAAGCTTTCATGGATCCGAACTTCTTGTGACACTCAACGATAACAGAGAACTAACTTCATAGTTACACAAGTTATGGCAAATTAAAAATAGATAATAAGGAAGGATAAACCTAGATTTTTGTTATTGGAAACAAGAATCGCGAGTAATGTCTGAAACCAATCCGAGACCCAGTATCAAATACACTATATTCGTCAGCCAAACTGAATTAGAAGTGCAATTACGATTTTTTTTTTTTTTTTGGAAAAAAAGTTCAGCCGAAAATATATGTTGAGAACACCTGTGAATCCAAACGATAGTGTTTAGTCAAGCCACTGTGAACGGAACTTTAAAACTTAATCCACGCGGCAAGGTTAAGTTTGTTATAAAAATAAAATAAAATAAAAAATGAAAAAGGAGTAAACACGAGATTAAAGAAACCACTCAATTAGACCGGCTTCACTCATCAAATTCATGCATATGATCTAATAGGTAGTTAGCAGCCAGCTCTTCATTCTTGTTGCATGCAAAGAACACTTCCAATACCAGAGCCCGATCAAAACCCATTGCTTCAAGCTGCACGTAAAATTAGAGCAAGATGCCATCAGGCCCAATATTGTTCGTCATTCTATCACAAACAACCCAAAGTGCACATTATGATTCTACTAAGCCTCTCTTATATGTGACAGATGGGGCAGATCTGGAGCATTTAAACACACTAATTCTTCCAAGGACCAAAGATTGTCCTAAAGTTCCCATAAAAAAGTGAATAGCAGTCAAGGGAATCGGGTGCTTTATATATCCACTGTGAGATCCTTTTTATCGTGCATAGCATCCACACATTCAGTGAATAGTTGTTTTTTTACAAACACACACACACATGTAGATGTGCAGAAAGTGATGTGGATGCACACACGGGGTGATTGAACACGAAAACTAAATTCTACAGTACAAACAACCAATCACAGAGAAGGGTCATACATCTCACTGTCAAACATAAACCATTCACAAATTATTATTTAAATAAAAAGAACCTTCACATTAACCGCAAGTTGCGCACCATTTGTCCAGAAACCCCTTTCCTTTTGTCATTAAGGTTTTGAGGAATAGAATATCTTCTCTCCCAAGATATCAATCTCTCACTAAATCACTTAGATCCCAAGCTTATTGCACCTCATCCCCGGGGGCTGGGAGATAACCTAAAGAAGGTTCTTAGTCCACTCCAAAACCACAAAAGAATATTACAGACACGTAACCACAGACATTCTGCTCAATTCTATACATAGTTATCTGCTAATTGGTGATCGAAAATGTTGCTTCTAAAGTCAACTTGAGCTTATAGGTCCAAAGCTGACACAGGAATTTACATGAAAAACTTCCATGCAAATCAGGGGTTCCCTTTTCTTGAATAAAGAGTCTATTGGATTAGCATATAAAATGGATATAAGATTTGGTTTAGGAAGCATAGAGACATGTCAGGGATATGAAAGAGAAGAGGTATAGTATAGCACCAAGATAAACTTCCATAATGGAAATGATAAATAAAGTGAAAAGGAAATTCTTACACGTTCTATTGCTTCACGCTCTTCAGGAGTAACACTCACAGCCTGCGGTTGCATTCCTTCAGCAAGTTGGCCCAATATGTTCCTGAAAACATGTTGTACTAGGTTGTTAGAAGGCTCAGAATGATTCAGCAGAAAAGAAATATTGTTGTATTAGGATTCACGGTATGAGTTAGGGCTACAAAAAAACAAATGCCTCGTCCTTGTTTAATCAATATCCAATCTACATGGACCCAAAACCAAATTGTAAACACTCAAGAGTGAACTCTTGAATGATTATGATGACTTTAAAACTGTCTATATTGGAGTCTTCTGAAATTATCTGAAATTCTCATTCCTGGGACTTCCTTGAAACCCTAACTTTCAATTCGAACAAGATAACAGCATCTGTTAATGTTTAAATCAAATCTCACCCCTCCCCTTCAACAGGCTCATTTATTAGGCGTAGGAAGTCCGCCTGATGTTCTTGGATCAATCTTACTAGCTGTGGATTCTGCTTTCCAAGTTCCTGAAGCATAGGCTGCAAATACAAAAATGGCAACACTACAAGGTTTGAATTGGTGCTTACAACACAAGCCATGTAATGGACACCTGAAATACTACCTGCAAGATTTGAGGATTGGCTTGCACCATGGTTCTTAGTGCTTGAAACTGAAAACATTAATAATATACCATTAGATAAGAAAACAATACAAGAACCAAAGTATCTACGTCACTTCCAAATCCCAGTAGAAATCTCGTACCTGTTGGCTATTCCGAAGAAAATCCAATGTGCCAGCACTTGCATTAGAACCCATATTTGGGAGACCCTGGCTCCGAGAAAATAAGACCAATCAAAATAAGTTTGATTCTTCTCGAATTAACCTTTTTTTGGTTGATGTCCAAATCAAGTATTATATGGTTGATTTCTCAGAAAACTCTTACCTGAGGAAAAAGGTCTAAAGGATTAGCATTGGGACCACCAGCAGGAGGATCAGGCTGAGTAGCCTGCGGTGAAGGATTCACAGGCTGCCCACCAGCAGGAGGTTGAGCCACAGGAGGAACTTCTGCTTGCTCAGGAATACCCTGAAATTGATCTCTTCTTCAAGATTGTAACAAGATGCATTTAATTCTAGACGCCGAAAGGAGTTTTTTTGTTTTTATTTTATATTTTTCAATTGCCCCAATAAACATGACAACCTTCTAAATATAAACCTCTTGATGAGACGAAAGCACAATAATTGTCTAAGAAATGGAAATTCAGGAGGAACCTACAAAATCTTGAGAGGGGACTTACAGAATATAGGTATTCAACAGCTCTTTCTGGATTGTTAAATGCGGCCCTTAGCGCGCGGACAACCGTATCTCTATCCCAACTGCCTCCACCCATATCAAGGATCTGCTGAACAGTGGCCTCCAAGTTATTTCCAGCTACAAGGTTTGATGCTGCCAGACCATACACATCTGTAGAGCTGTTTGAAAAGAAAATATTTTTAAAAAAATCATATTAGAAACAAGGACAGCTTAAAAAGCAAATAAATCTCCCGATATCCAACTCAGATCAAATGAACTCACGAAGCAGGGGCAGGAGCTGCTGCAGCTGCAGCTGGGGCAGGAGTAGATTCAGGAGCTGATTGCACGCTGTAAATGCAAGGAAAAAAAAAATTTAGATAATACAATCCAAAAACAATTATTAAAAGCATAGCCTTATGATACAATAGGAAGATAAACTCACGGAGCAACAGCAGGTGCTGATGAAGGAGCTGCTGTTACAGGTTGTGTTGGCTGGGATGTATTACTCGCAGGTTGGGCCTGTAGTGGCATTACACAAACAAACAAAAGATGTATTATTAAATGGTAAAAAACTTCAAATATATTGTGTGTGTGTGTGTGTGTGTAAACAAAATTGCAAACAGACAACACCAGTCAAAATTTCAAGCACACAAAAAAACATGTTTCTGTAAGTTTATGCTTCTATCACACATAAATGCAATCCTGGAGCAAGTTAGTCCTTGGGAAAATTAACCAAAAATAACTGCTATATCCATAACCAAAGTGTTTTGTAAAGGAAAACAGAAATGACTCCAGTCAATGACCCCACCTGGCATAGAACTTAAAAATCATGTTTCTCAGTCGGTATCAACAGACAGATTCTACCCTGAATGATATGCTTACCTCATAGAGATAAAAAAGAAGCATAGACTTTTCACCCTAATAAAATCAATTGAACACAGAGTAGAATACAACACACTACTCAAAATAAAAGTGGCTTTGAGTACATGAATCACATAATCACTTAAAATTGCAAATGTCATGATCTCAATAACATCCAAAAGCACGTGAGGAACCATCAACCTGTGAAATTAGCAATGTATCAAGACTGAAGTTTCGATTAATTATGTTCTGGATTTATTCAGACTATAGCACTTTGTTTTATTTATTTCTAAATCTCTTTTTTGGTTTTGAGCAAAATAATGCCTGATTCCACCCTTTATCATCTACCATACTTCTCCTGATTCAAGACTTAACCATCTCCCACATTTCCCCTAATCCCAAACTTAATCATCTCCCACATTTTTTCTAAAACTACATTTATACCAGCATATCAAAGCAATACTTTCAGAAATCAAGTATTGCCTCATCATTCTCCGCAAGAGAAAGAGAAAAGGAAGCAAAGGATAAAGAATGGAAAAAGAACTGCCCCTCGGAAATTTTGGGTTTGCACAAAGTAAAAGAAAAAGGCTCAGTACATAATAACAGCCCAACAGGAAGCAGGTTAACTTGACTGACGGACTGATGTTTCATATGATCATATCTTGGCCATAACAAATGAGATAAACTGAACATATATTTTTGCTAATCCAAACAGGAAGATAATAGGCGGATGAGCTTACTTTAATCGATGGTGCAGCAAATCCAGTTGCTCCACTTGACGAAGCCTTGTTCTACAAATTTTTCGTAAAGCAGATGCAGTCAGCTGTAAAGTATATATTTGAATCATCGTGTTATGAAAGTACATGTGAGCCTGCATGGAAAGGGAATACAGGACAAGTCGAGCCATATCCAATAAAAACACATCTACTTATGAGAATAAGCTATCTTTCATGTATTTTTCAACATCCTTTACATTCGGCAAAATGTTACACAGAGAAATTAGAGGGCAGTAATAAGGGTTGGAGAAGCGGCTTCTCCAGAGGATAGGCGACAAAGTACCTTGGTCAGCATAATCACAACAAAACTTCCTTCTGCAACGTTGTTCTCCTCCAGAGTTGTCTCATCCTTGAGAACTTTCCCCTGATGAATGAGCATTTGCTGACTAGCAGGATAAACATCAGAGCCTTGGACTGCTTCAATATTCTTCTTAACATCTGCCACCTAATAATCAGTGAAGTGAGATTTAAACAAAATGAGCATATATAAAACTAAAAAGTAACAAACTACATAAAGCAAGAGTTGTGATTCAGGAGCAGACACTAGTTTAACAAAAATCCAGGGATAGAAGCAGAATTTTGTTGTTACACACAATTTATTTAACAGAAAGGCATAAGTAGTTATATCAATTGTAAGCATGGCATTAACCGTCGTCGGAGTCCTGTCCAACAGAAATCATCTACCGTGAAAACACTTCTCATTAAATAGAAGTGAGGTGTTGCAAGCTAAACTTCAAGCATGCATTTCCGACAGAATGAACAAGATTATTTAGAATCACAGAACAAGTACCGTCACAGAATACAAGCAATTCTTTTTCTTTTTTGATATAAAAACAATTTTTATTGATGTAGAAACAGGGAGTATAAGGGATGAGAGATCACTTATACATGAACGCCAATCTCTAACTAAGTCCCCTACATGAACAAATCTCTTTGTGACTTGTTAACCAAAGGCCTACTCTAAATTTAATCATGTCCCACAGATCGTCTAAAGACTCGCTAGAGTTCTCAAAAGGCAGAATATAAGCAATTATGAACATATAATCATCTTTTTTTTTTTGATAAGTAACATTAATAACAATTGTCCAAATGGAAAAATATATCTTAATCAGGGAACTGAGCAATGAACTAGAGTCCCTTAGAAACTAGAAAGGATGTAAAAGGTATCCACTAAATAGTGGACTATTTCAAACATGTAATTTCAGAGACAGAACTACTAGAAGAAAGAATAATTGATACTTATAATTTTCCTAAAGAGAGAGGCTCCCTCACCCTCACCCTCACCCCCACCCCCACCCCCACCCCCAAAAGAAAATAAACATTCCGTACAGATATATGTTGAGGTTAGAAACTAAGATAGATAGCTATTTTTCTTTTAAATGCAAACATAACTACATAAAATAATCCCACATGATTAATGCTGCAGCTGCTGCATGAAAATAAAAATAAATATTAAGTCAAGGACTATAAACTATAGTCAGTTTGTTCCCATTCCCTAACTTGAAACTTGTAATTTCCAGTAGAAACTTTCTACAGAGAGGGGAGAACAAATAAATCAATAAATGTTTCACCAGTAACAGCGATCATTCTACCACTGCAACAAGGGTTGGAAATATGACTGGAAATTTCAGCTAATGGTATAAGGAGAAACTACTTCACCATTTCGCATATATACATACACACACATATATATGTGTCTCTGTGTGTGTATTCTATGTAAAAGAAAAAGAGCTCAATTTCATGGCACATAGCATCAGGGTAACTCCAATTACCTCACAGACAAGAACGAAACAGTAAGAATGGGAAATCAAGAACCCTAATTGCAGTTCAATTGGTTAAAACATCCAGCAATTCAAATAGAACACAAGGAATACGTAAAATAACTATTTCCCGTAGATACAGAGCGAAATAACGAGAAGGGAGTTCATACGGTGTGCTCAGGTTTCACTTCGATCTCGAAGTGCGAGCCTTTCAGAGTCTTCACGTTAATCTTCATCTTATGTCCGCTTCTGCTTTACGACGTCGTACACTCACTACGAAACGGCGCCTCCGATCTCCGGTTGCCGCCGACGAGGCGTCTATATGTACAATTCTAGAGAGAGGACGATAAAATATCAGAAACACAAATCAGAGTAGAAACGGTAGCTTTAAAGTCAGTCCCCGTTTAGTTTATATCTGGAGTAGTGACAGCTAGGTTACTGACTATATCATGAAAGCTAATGAATGGTATACACGTATTGATGAGCTGGAGCGGCGCCCCTAAAAGTTCTTTTTAGTTGAGCGGTCGGAACGGGCCGATGGAGCAGGGGCCAAAGCCCGACAATTCCACCGGGCAAGACAGAGCGAGCCTTAAAATTTACGAAGTACTAAAACCTAGACCCAGCCCAATCTAAGATGGGCCACGATTTCGGGCGAATCATTCAACATTTTCTTACATTTATATGTATACATATATTTTTAAAAA
The DNA here is from genome assembly GCA_032274785.1 of Ajuga reptans. NCBI lineage: Eukaryota > Viridiplantae > Streptophyta > Magnoliopsida > Lamiales > Lamiaceae > Ajuga > Ajuga reptans. Next base: position 17,395 of record JAUEKW010138942.1, read on the forward strand.
TTATGAACGATAAACAATGTAAAAATAAGAAATATAATTAAATTTCAGAAAAAAAAAATATTAACTTAACAATTAAAAAAGTTCTAATATAACTTGTCATTCATCAATCGGTACATATCATAATAGTCTTAAAGTTATAAACGTCAATCAAACATAAAATATAGTCTGTAAGACTACGAGACCACACATATATTATATTATAATATCTAAACCTTAAATAAAAATGGAGGCATGCATAGCGTCGCATATATGCATAATAACATTACTCTCTCTCTATATATATCCCTAAAAAATGGACTATAATTAATCTAAAAAATCTATTTATTTACTAATTTAATAATTAGACAACTCATAATCTTGTCCATCATTTCCTAATAGTACAAATCGAAATAGTTCTCAAAGTTCATAGATTTTCCAGCATTTATCAAACATAAATATATATTATACAACTCTACAATATGACAGATAGAGTTGTCAATGGAACTGACGAGGCAGGGTAGGCCAAAACCCGCCAAAGCCCACCTTTCGGGAGGGTGGTGCAACTTTGCTTAGGGATTGCAAATTTTATATGATTGTCATTTCTCTTGGGACCCGATGTTATTGGACCAGGAATTTTTTGATTAAATTAAAAATTGGAGCAGGAATGGAGATTCCTCATTTTTTAGTGCTCCTCTCCTTGTTCCATCCCCGATGAACAGAGTTGGATTCCTCGTTTTCCATTTATGTAACTAGTACTTTGTTCTTTAGAATTTCAACTTAGCACCATTTTATACTTACGAGTTACGATTAATGTTGTTAGTTGTTACTTTATTTTTATTTATTCTTTTAGATTATTTATTTAATTTTTGTAGTCTTGTTGTGCTGTTATCTTAAAAATTAGTATTACTTACAGCTAAAATAAATAAATTTTGAAGTTATAACAAATAAATTTGTTTTACCCCTATAAATTCACACTATTTGATATGTACAATATGAAACATTATTGGGAATAAGTAGATGTTACTACATAGTATTCCACATAACATTATTTTTTATGGAATCTATGTAGGGCAGCATAGATTTCATGATTTTTCTTCCATTACAAGTCTATTTGATGTCCAGTTTAGTTTGGGCTCATGGGCCTCATCAATCATACATCCATTATCATCACCAATACTCTAAAGCAGTCTTTGCATTTGCTTTAATAAAGTCATTTTAGGCTTTTAACTTAAAAATATATATTTTGAGTGTTTGCATTTACTGCTTCTGGCTTAAAAAAAGGACTTTTGGGCCAAAATCTAAAAGCAGACATATACCTGCTTTTGGAGAAAAAAAGTGTTTTTGAGGGTAAAATCAATGAATTAAGCAATTTTTCAGCAAACACTCATGCTTTATGTTTTAAGCAAAATCACTTATTTTTCAAACACTACCCACTTTTACAACAAAGCACTTTTGCCATAATCTCTAAAATTAATCAATTTTTAAAAGTAGAAGCATTCGCAAACACAGCCTAAATGTGTTGGAGGCTTATTGTCGGGCCATAAAGTCAACAATTAATCAAATTTAGCCCAATAAACTATATAGGCCTATCGGCCCATTACCCATTTCGGAGACCCAAATGATCCGTTAATGGCCCCATTTCGGAGTATACAATTCGACCAGATTCACGACCCACCTAATAGGATGTGTGGGCTTCATCTAATATTTTTTTTTCTTTTTTTTTTCTTTTTGTGTGTGTGTGTGAAATTCTAATCTTCTTTTTATCCCGATCGATTGATTTATATATGAAAAAAAAAATTCTTCTTAATTAATGTCGGTACATCTTTTGTTTGTTTATCGATGATATGATGGTGAAAATTTGTAATTTTCATAAATATGGATAAAAACTTCAATTTATGTTGGTACATATATATATTTAAGAAAGAAAAAGAAAAACCTCATGTTGGTTTATTTGATTTGTTACCGACTGGTGGATTTCTGATTTCATAAAAAGAAAAAAAAATCACCTACAATGAAATTTCTCTTTAATCCTGTAAGCTATCCATTAAAAATACGAAACTATTTTGTTAAGGATATATATAATGGGAAAAATTAAGCAGAGAAAAAGGAAAGTCAATTTCGTGTTAAAGAAGAGTTTGATTATTCCTATAAGGGCCTGTTTGCTTTGAAGAATTACTTGGGAAAAGATTATTTATACCAAATAAATTCATGTTTGGTTTGCATGTGAAAAGCCCAGGTCTAAAAAGGAGCTCGGTTAAAAACGTACTTTTTCCTCGGCATATGGGGACAACTTATCACGCCATTTTCTGGTGACAACTTATCTGCATTAATCTCGTCCATTTTAACATCAAATTTTTCCTTGGTCATTACACTTTCGTCAAATTA
>JAUEKW010138943.1:0-11132 GCA_032274785.1 Ajuga reptans
TCTTCAAGGGTAACGATTTCTATGTTGTTTGTATATTCATATGTGAATTTATTTGCGATTAATTAACGTGATTGGTATCCAACAACGATCCAGGGGATGGCGTGTTCTATCATTGTGATCGCCTAATAAAGACTAGAATTCGGTTTAAAGGTCTAGTTAATTGAGTAATTAATCATTAGGGAATCATAATTGAAATCAAACCCTAGGATATATTTTCTTGATATTTAATCTCTTTGATTATCTGATTTGTTGCTTCAAGTAGTTGCTTAATTGTTTATGTTAGTTATTAATACATCAATTTTCCTATTTGATTGTCTAGATAGAATTAAGTTATTAGAATTGCGGTATTAAATAGGATTAGTAATTCAGTCTCTGTGGGATCGACCTTGCTCACCACTAGCTATAATTACGCTGTACACTTGCGGTTGTGTTAGGTTAGAAAATTAGTGAACAACCTCCGACGATACTTTGCTAAGCACTAGACAGTCCTTGGCCACCTATATTGTTTTCCAACTCCCCCATGCTTAACCCCACTTAGACACAATAAACCCCACTTAAGCTCTAATTAGGAGTATTTGAAAGTTGATGGACTGCGATTTAGAAGCAGTCCTGGCTGTCCTGCTATCATAACTGTAGTTGGACAAATGGTGTGTATGGCTATGTTAAGAATGTTATCTAGATTATGGATATGTCTTAGGCTAGACTAATTGATTTCTCAAGTTAATTGTTTTTTACCAAATAACTATATGAAGCCCAAGTTTATAACACAGGTAATCATTATTATTCAATTGCTAAGAATTCATAAACTGTTGAAATCACTTTTTGTTTATATAATAAAACAAAAACATGTTGAAATATCTTAACAAAAAGGCAGAAATATCCAAAGAAGGTGATGGAACGTTTTTGCGCGACAAACCCTAGCGTCTCTCTCCTCTTTGTTTTTTTTTTCTTTCTGATTTGTGATAAAAGCTTTTAATTTTCTTTAATTTTGTTTTTTGTTTTTTGTTATTTTTTGTGTTTTTTCTTATTGGGGCTCTTTGTTTTACTGCGCCCCCTTCCACCCCGCCAATGTTTTGGTAATTTTTTTAATTTTTTCGTACTTCAATAGTATCAGAAAATCGACCGAGACCAAAACTAATAGTATCAGAGAAAAAGAAAAAAAAAAGTTACTGAAAATTATTGGGCAAAAAATAATTAGTATCGGAAAAGTAACTAATACTAGAAATTATTAGTATCAATAATTTATTTTTCTAACACTAAATATAATTTGTATCACAAATAGAATCGATGCTAAAAGTAAATAGTATCAGAATACTTTATTTTTGTCACTAAAAATTTAGATTGTAGGAGTCTGGTGTCCGATATTCAAAACCCGATACTACTATGTATATTTAGTATTAGAAAAATATTCCGATACAAAAATTCCGATACAAATAATCCGATACTAAAAATCTTATTTCTGGTAGTGATTTCACACATTTCACACACTATACACATTTTACACATTTCACACATTACACACACATTTCATACATTACACACACTACACATATAGTTCACACATTACACACACTACACACGTTTCATACACACTAAACACACTTCACACACATTACACACACTACACACATTTCACATACTACACACACTTCACACACACTAAACACACATTCCACATACTACACATGTTTCACACATATTACACATATTTCATACACTACACACACTTCACACACACTACACGGGCATTTCATACATTACATATACTACATTACACACACTAAATACACATTCCACACACATTACACACACTACATACGTTTCACACACACTAAACAAATTTCACACACTGCACACACTTCAAACACACTACACACGCATTTCACACATTACACATACTACACACGTTTCACACACATTATATACAATACACGCGGTCCACACACATCTCACACACTACACACATTTCACACACTATACATATATTTCACCACTACACACATATTTCACACAATACATACACTATACACATATTTCGCACATTACAGACACAACATAACTTTCACACGCACTAACCACACTTCACACACATTTCACACAATACCCACATTACACACACTTCACACACACATTACACACACATTTCATATACACTACACATATTTCACACACTACACATGCATTTCATACATTACACATAATACACAGGTTTCAAACACATTATACACAATACACGCATTCCACACAAATTCCATGCACATTTCACACACTACACACATTTCACACATTTAAAACACTATACACATTTCACACATTACATACACTGCCCACATATTTCATATATTACACACACTGTACACATTTCACACACATTAAATACACTTCACACACATTACACACACATTTCCCACATTACACACACTACATACATTTCACACACTACACACATTTCACATACTACACACACTTCACACAAACTAAACATACATTCCACACACATTACACATACTACACACGTTTCACACACACTGCACATATTTTACATACTACACACACTTCAAACATACTACACACGCATTTCACACATTACAGATACTACACACGTTTCACATACATTACATACAATACACACATTTCTCACACTACACATACTTCACACACACATTCCACACATATTTCATACACTACACACGTTTCACATACACGACACATATTTCACACACTATACATACGTCACATGCATTACACACGTATTTCACACATTACACATAATACACACGTTTCACATACATTATACACAATACACACATTACAAACACATTCCACGCACATTTCACACACTACACACATTTGACACACACTACAGATACTACACAGATTTCACACATTTCAAACACTACACACACATTTCATACATTACACACACTACACACATATTTCACACATTACACATAAAACACACGTTTTACACACATTAAAAACACTTCACACACATTACACACACATTTCATATATTATACATACTACACACATTTCACACACTACACACATTTCACATACTAAACACACATTCCACACACATTACACACAATACACACGTTCACATACTTCAAACACACTACACACGCATTTCAAACATTACACATACTACTAATATTTCACACACAATATACAAAATACACGCATTCCACACACATTCCACACACATTTTACACACTACACACACTTCACAAACACCACACACATATTTCACACATTTCACACACTACACACATTTCATAAATTACACACACTATACACATATACAACACATTATACACACTACATAATTTTCACACACACTAAACACACATCACATAAATTACACACATATTTCACACATTACACATACTACACACATTTCATACATTTCACAAACTAGACACACTTCACACACACTACACACACATTCCACACATATTTCACACACTACACATTTCACACACACAACATATATTTCGCACACTACACACACACTACACACATTTCACACACATTATACACAATACATGCATTCCACTCATATTCCACACACATTTCATACACTACACACATTTCACACACACTACACACACATTTTACACATTTCACACACTACATATACTTCACATACACTAAACACACATTCCTCACACATTACATACACTACAAACGTTTCACACACACTACACATATTTCACACTTCGCACACACTACACATGCATTTCACACATTACATATATTACACACGTTTCACACACATTATACACAATACACGCATTCCACACACATTCCACACAAAATACACACTACACACACATTTACAAAATTTCACAACTACACACATTTAAAACATATCACACACTACACATATTTCACACACTACACACACTAGACACATATTTCACACACACTAAACACACTTCACACACATTACATACACATTTCATAAATTACACAGACTACACACATTTCACACAGTACACACACTTCACACACACTACATACACATTCCACACATATTTCACACACTACACACATTTCACACATACTACACATATTTCACACACTACATACACTTCACACACACAACACATTCATTTAACACATTATACATTCTACACACGTTTCACACACAATATACATGAAACATGCATTCCACACACATTTCACACACTACACACGCATTCTACACATTACACACCCAACACACATATTTCACGCATTACACACACTACACACGTTTCACGCAGACTAAACACACTTCACACACATTACATACACTACACACGTTTCAAACACACTATACATATTTCAAACACTACATACACTTCACACACTCCAAATGAATTTCACACATTACAGATACTACACACGTTTCACACACATTATACACAATACACGCATTCCACACACATTCCACACACATTTCACACACACTACACACACATTTCACACACATTATACAAAATACATACATTTCACACACTACACACAGATTTCACACATTACACACACTACACACGTTTCACACACATTTCACACATTACACACACTACCCACATATTTCATACATTACACACACTACACACGTTTCACACACACTAAACATACTTCACACACACTAAACACATATTTCACATATTACACACACTTCACACACACTAAACACACATTCCACACACATTACACACACTACACATATTTCATACACACTACACATATTTCACACACTACACACACTTCAAAGACGCTACAGACGCATTTCACGCATTACATATACTACACACGTTTCACACACATTATATACAGTACACGTATTCCAAACACATTTCACACACTACACACATTTCACACACTATACACACATAATTCACTTATTTCCCACATTACACACATCTCACACACTACACACATATTTCACACATTACACACACTATACACATATTTCATACATTACACACACTACACACGTTTCACACGCACTAAACATACTTCACACACAATACACACACATTTAACACATTACACACACTACACACATTTCTCACACTACACACACTTCACACACACATTCCACACACATTTGACACACTACACACGTTTCACAAACACTACACATATTTCACACACTACATTCATTTCACACACATTATATACAATATACGCATTCCACACACATTCCACGCACATTACACACACTACACACATTTTGCACACATTACACACACATTTCACACACATTTCACACACTACACACACTTCACACATTTCACACACTACACACACATTTCAAACATTACACACATATTTCACACATTACCCACATTTCACACACATTAAATACACTTCACACACATTACACACACATTTCATACATTACACACACTACACACATTTTACACACTACAGACATTTCACACACTACACACACTTCACACACACTAAACACACATTCTAAACATATTACACACACTACACACGTTTCACACACTACACATATTTCACACACTACACACACTTCACACACACTACACACACATTTCATATATTACACACACTACACACATTTCACACTCTGCACACACTTCACACATATTAAACACACTCCACACACATTACACACACTACACACGTTGCATGCACACTTCACATATTTCATACAATACACATGCATTTCACACATTACACATACTACACACGTTTCACATACATTATATATAATACACGCATTCCACATACATTTCACATACATTCCACACACTACACACATTTCACACACACTACACACACATTTCACAGAGTTCACACACTACACAGATTTCACACACTACACACAGATTTATGACATTACACACACTACACATGTTTCACACACACTAAACACACTTCACACACATTACACACATATTTCTCACACTACACTCATTACACACATTTTTCACACTACACACACTTCACATACACATTCCACACACATTTAACACACTACACATGTTTCACATACACTACATATATTTCACACACTACACACACATCACTCACACTACACACACATTTCACACATTACACATAAAACATACGTTTCACACATATTGTACACAATAAATGCATTCCAGACACATTCCACGCATATTTCACACACTACACACATTTCACAAACACTACACACACATTGCACACACTCACACATTTCACATATTTCACACACTACACACACATTTCACACATTACACACTACACATACATTTCACGCCTTGTACACATTTCACATATTTCATACCTTTCACACACTACACACATATTTCACACATTTCACACATTTCATACCTTTCACACACTACACACACATTTCACACATTTCACACACTACACACAGATTTCACACATTATACACACTACTAACACATTTCACACATTTCACACACGACACACACATTTCACACATTTCACACACTACACACATTTCACACACTTCACACATTTCACACACTACACACACATTTCACATTTTTAACATACTACACACATTTCACACATTTCATACACTACACACACATTTCACACATTACACACACTACACATATATTTCACACATTACACACACTACACACGTTTCACACACATTAAACACACTTCACACACATTACACACATATTTCACACATTACACACACTACACACATTCCATACACTACACATATTTCACACACTACACAGACTTCTCACATACTAAACACACATTCCACACACATTACACACACTACACACGTTTCACACACACTACACATATTTCACACACTACAAATACTTCAAACACACTACACATCAATTTCACACATTAAACATACTACACACGTTTGACACATATTATACAAAATACACGCATTACACACACATTTCACACACCACACACACATTTCACACATTTCACACACTACACACACATTTCACACATTACACACACTATACACATATATAACACATTACACACACTACACATATTTCACACTTCACACAAACTACACATGCATTTCACACATTACACATACTACACACGTTTCACACACATTATACACAATACACACATTCCACAAACATTTCACACACGCTACACACATTTCACACACTACACACACATTTAAAACATTTCACACACTACACATATTACACACCCTACACACATATTTCATACATTACACACACTACACACGTTTCACACACATTACACACATTTTACACACATTACACACACATTTAGCACACTACACACATTTCACACAAAACACACATTTCACACACACTAAACACACATTCCGCAGACATTACTAACACTACACGTTTCAAACACACTACACATATTTCACACACTACACACGCATTTCATACATTACAGATACTACACTTGTTTCACACACATTATACACCATACACACATTCTACACTCATTCCACACACACTACACACATATTTCATACATTTTACACATTTCACACACTAAACACATTTCACACACTCCACACAGATTTCACATATTACATACACTACACACATATTTCATACATTACAAACACAACACACGTTTAACACACATTAAACAAACTTCACACATACTAAACACACATTTCACACATTACACATACTTCACACACACTAAACACACAATCCACATATATTACACACACTCATACGTTTCACACACACTACAAACATTTCACACACTACACACACATTTCACACATTACATACCCTACACTCATTTCACACATTTCACACACTACACACACATTTCACACAATACACACCCTATACACATATTTCACCCATTACACACACTACACATGTTTTACGCACACTATACACAATTCACACATATTACACACACATTTCAAACACTACACACATTTCACACACAACACACACTTCACACACACTAAACATACATTCAAAATACATTACACACACTACACACGTTTCAAACACACTACACATATTTCAAACACTACACACACTACACACTCACGACACACGCATTCCACACATTACAGATACTACACACGTTTCACACACATTATACACAATACATGCATTCCACACACATTCCACACATATTTCACACACACCACACATATATTTCACATATTTCACACATCTCACACACTACACACATTACACACACTCAACACAGATTTCACACATTACACACACTAAACATATTTCACACACATTTCATACATTACACACACTATACACATATTTCACACATTACACACACTACACACGTTTCACACACATTAAACACACTTCACACACATTACACACACATTTCACACATTACACACACCACACACATTCCACACACTACACACATTTCACACACTACACACACTTCTCACATACTAAACATGCATTCCACACACATTACACACACTACACACGTTTCACACACACTACACATATTTCACACACTACACATACTTCAAACACACTACACATCAATTTCACACATTAAACATACTACACACGTTTGACACATATTATACAAAATACACGTATTGCACACACATTCCACACATATTTCACACACCACACACACATTTCATATATTTCACACACTACACACACATTACACACACTATACACATATATAACACATTACACACACTACTCATATTTCACACTTCACACACACTACACATGCATTTTCCACATTACACATACTACACACGTTTCACACACATTATACACAATACACACATTCCACACACATTCCACACACGCTACACACATTTCACACACTACACACACATTTAAAACATTTCACACACTACACACACTAGACACATATTTTGCACACACTTAACACACTTCATACACATTACAGACACTACACACATTTCACATACTACACATACATTCCATACATATTTCACACACGTTTCACACACACTACACAGATTTCATACACTACACACTCTACACACACATTTTACACATTATACATACTACACACATTTAGAATAAATTATACACAATACACGCATTCCACACACATTTCACACACTACTAACATTTCGCACACACTACACACACATTTCACATATTTCACACACTACACACATTTCACAAATTTCATAGACTACACACACATTTCACACATTACACACCCTACACAAATATATCACACATTACACACACTACACACGTTTCACGCACATTATACACACTTTACACACATTACACACACATTTAGCACACTACACACATTTTACACACTAAACACACATTACTAACACTACACGTTTCAAACACACTACACATATTTCAAACACTACACACACATTTCACACATTACAGATACTACACTTGTTTCACACACATTATACACCATACACGCATTCTACGCTCATTTCACACACACTACACACATATTTCACACATTTTACACATTTCACACACTAAACACATTTCACACACTCTACACAGATTTCACACACTACACACATATTTCATACATTACACTACACACGTTTAACACACATTAAACATACTTCACACATACTAAACATACGTTTCACACATTACACATACTTCGCACACACTAAACACACAATCCACATATATTACACACAATACATACGTTTCACACACACTACACATATTTCACACTCTACACACGCATTTCATATATTACACATATTACACACGTTTCACACACATTATATACAATACACCCATTCCTCAGACATGCCACACACATTTCACACACTATACACACATATTTCACACACTACATACATATTTCACACATTACATACACGACACACATATTTTCACATTACATAAACTACACACGTTTCAGACTCACTAAACACACTTCACACACATTACACACACATTTCACAAATTACACACACTACACACATTTTTCATACTACACACACTTCACACATACATTCCACACATATTTCACACACCACACACATTTCACACACACTACACACACATTTCACACATTTAACACACTACACACATTTCACACATTTCACACACTACACACATTTCACACATTTCACACACTACACGAACATTTCACACTTTTAACACACTACACACATTTCACACATTACACACACTACACAGATATTTCACACATTACACACACTACACACGTTTCACACACATTAAACACACTTCACACACTTTACACACACATTTCACACATTACACACACTACACACATTCCACACACTACACACATTTCACACACTACACACACTTCTCACACACTAAACACACATTCAACACACATTACATACACTACACACGTTTCACATACACTACACATATTTCACACACTACACACATTTCATAAACTCCACATATATTACACACACTACACACATATTTCATACATTACACACACTACACAGGTTCTACACACACTAAACATACTAAACACACACTAAACACACAATCCACATATATTACACACACTACACACGTTTCACACACACTACACATATTTCCCACGCTACACACGTATTTCACATATTACACATATTACACACGTTTCACACACATTATATACAATACACGCATTCCTCACACATTCCACACACATTTCACACACTATACACACATTACACGCACATTTCACAAATTACACACACTACACACATTTCTCATACTACACACACTTCACACACACATTCCACACACATTTCACACAATACAGACGTTTCACATACACTACACATATTTCAGACACTACACACACGTGACACACATTACACAAGCATTTCACACATTATACATAATACATACGTTTCACACACATTATACACATTAAATGCATTCCACACACATTCCACGCACATTTCACACACTACACACACATTTCACACATTTAACATACTACACACATTTCACACACTACACACACATTTCATATATTACACACACTTCACACGTATTTCACACATTACACACACTACACACGTTTCACACACATTAAACACACTTCACACATATTACACACACATTACACACGCAACACACATTCCACACACTACACACATTTCACACACTACACACACTTCACACACACGTAAC
>JAUEKW010138954.1:0-11132 GCA_032274785.1 Ajuga reptans
TAAATTTATAAAACCTTTATTTTTGTTTTATTTTTTTTTTTTTGTGGTTGGGTTTGTGAATAATTTTTTTTTTTTTTTTTTTTTCGAAACGATAGAGAGCGTTTGTGAATACTTAAAACAAGTATTTTTGAGCTTTTAACTTAAAAGAAGCTGAAAAGAGTGTTTGTAAATGACAACTTCTACTTAAATTTAAGCTAATTTGGGCCGAAAGATGCAAGCTAAAAATGATTACTTTCTAGAATCTCTTAGTTTAATCAATTCTCCTATGCAAACACCCCTGAATCAAATTTGGGCTGAGCCTTGGCAAAATTTATTTTCCATCTATAGGTGAAATTGAAATATTAGAGTTTGGGCTTATCTTCTAAATTACCATGCAGCTGGTATGGGCCTACTCTTGGGCCAATTGAATAATTTTGTGGGAACTTCCCCAAGCCCTTTGATGTTCAATTTAATTACGATAAATCTACGATAAATAAGGTACGTGGTGCAGATTTCTAGGTGTAACATCTCAAAGACCAGACACATAATCCTATATGTATAACAAACTTCCAAAATCGAACAATTTAATATGTTAAATTGTTTGATTATGTGGAAATCTACACCACACCTTATCCATCGTAAATTTACACAAATACATGTGTGCGTGTGAATGTGTCTGAATGAGGATTTATGCTTGTTGATAATATAGCTTTCATCAGTAATTAATCTCAGTTATATGTATTAAATTGTTAATATGTTATTCAATTACATACATAAACACATGCATACATCATATATATATACACTCACAGAAAAAAATACATATCAATCATAATCATTAAATATGATTATTTATCATCCATCATTTTATCAGTAAATCTACATTCCATCTACATCTACAATCTATCAATCTAATAGAATTGTGGTAACATATGATTTGTTTGTTAGATTCTTCTTTAAATTGTTAATTCAAAGGAATTTTTTGTAAAAATTAAAATAAAAAATAATAAAATTGTTTAATCATGTTAGAACTCAAATTATGAACGAATTGTTATGTATCAATGCTACTCAACTCAGGGACGGAACTAAGGGGGAGCGAATTTAAAAAAATTCTCCGCACCCACCCTTAATTAAAATTCCTAGTTTCGTCCTTGACTCAACTCAAATAAAAACCAATAATTTATAGTTATTATTGAATCAATAAAACTGGAAACTGATCTCCCTACTACAGTGGAATTTTATTGCCTCCGAATATACACTACACAAAACACATAATGCATAAACAGAGCAGAGCATTCCCTCAATTACTGCTTTAAAATTCAATGAAAAACAGTAAAAAGAAAGAAATTGTCCTAAAGATTAATGATTATTTGTCTCATTGGTTCATCTGCAATGGCTTATTCATGCTCCATGCATTCAAATTTTGAATCTTGACAGTCTCAGTGCCATTGTTGAATGCATATAAATGCGCGTTTTCGTATATCGCCAGACTTGGATAAACCCTTGATGTAATGCACGTCTTCCCTCCTTCTCCGAAACTCTCCACTACCGAATGGTCAATCTGCAAATGATAATTGTAAAATTTAATCGACGAATTTAATAAAATATGTAATCGGATACTAATCGATGAAATATAGCTTACCAAACTCCTCAGAGAAAGCTTTTTTGAGGTTAAGTCCACATTCACAAATCCTGCAAATGAAGGTCTGTATGATCCAAGTCCATCCTTTATGGATGACCTGTCGAAGAAATGACACGAAAAAAACATTTCGTATTCTGTTATTTGGATTCATGACATTTGCCTAGATTAAAATGTTCAGCAGTTGGGACTATTAAAACATAATAATACTATATAGAAAAAAGGGCTTTGCTACATGATATCCTGTAAGACTGTTTTACAGTAAGATAGATGTTCAAACAGTCAGATATAGGTAAATATGATCAACACAGTTAATTAGCTAAGATTTAGACAGGAAAAATAACCTTGATGCATCGGAACACATAAGGACGAGATGCGCGTCTTGATACTTGAAAACTCGGAAGAAGATGGGTGTGTATTCCTCAAGGTTCTTTGAAGCTAATGTCAATAGACCAAATGGTCCTAATCCACCTTGGACAGTTGAACGCTTTTGGCTACAAATCTTTTGTGCATCATATCTGTTCCAGCTTGGATCGAACGACTCAGCTTTGTCCAAGCTATCGAATGAGAAAACGACTTCCACATCAGCCTGCCGTAGACAACCATACTATATTATTAGTACCAATACGTCTGCATAACATTAAAATGAATGTGGAAGTATAGTATAGGGTAAAAGGAAGACCTGTGGAGCTGTTATTCCTTTGATTTCGATCTTCTCTCCCTTCGCGAGCTTCTTGTTTGTCAACTGAACCTTCTTCCCTCTTAGAGTTTCCACTTCTTTAATAGGCCATAGTACTAGTTGCTTGCCCTTGGGGTCCAGCAAAATCGTACGTGGAATAGTCTGCAAACACAACAGGAGAATGTTGAAACATCTAAAACTTGTGTAAAACGGTCTGACAGTAAGGCAGATAGTTAAATAAGTTAAGTATGGTAGCCATATTTGACTATTTGACCAGACGGTCGTACCTGGATTCCAGCCCAGCCCTTTTTAACATCATCGGCCGTAGAATCAGACTCGTTAGCCCAACCCCACAAGATCCTCCGATTCTCCTTAGGATCAAAGAACGATTTCGATGCGTAGAAGTTACCATAATCAAATCTTAATCCATTCCAACCATCAATCATGTCCTTATCAGGAACATACTTATCAACTTTAGTCGAATAACTACCCAAAGTATAGTACTCATATCTAGTAACATCAAGGCTGACTTTCAACACATGCTTAACATCCGATCCAACATCAGAAGTATCCAATCCATTCTTACCCGAAACCGAAACCGGAAAAAAATCAGGACACTCCCAATTCCCAGTCCCACTAGTTGAATGCAATGGATGCTTCCCCTTAACCCAATGCATAAAATCTTTACTCCTATACAAAAAAGCAATCCCTCTGTCCCTTCTCCGTCCTCCAATCGATATCCTCCAATGCCCGTCTTTGCCTAGCCATGCCGTCGTGGGATCACGAAACGCAGTCTTGTTAATGGACGCATCCGACACGATCAACGGGTTGTTGTCGGGTTTGACCCATTTGCGGAGATACGGGTCGGATAAGTTGGCCGGGACAGCGTAATTTTGGACCTGAGTGTTGTTGGCGTCGACGATTCCGGTGTAGAGGATAATGGGCTTGTTTCCGGGTAGGATCGTGGCCGAACCGGACCAACATCCGAATTTGTCGAATGGCTTTGATGGGTAGATAGCATGTTCTAATCTTTTCCAGTTGATTAAGTCTTTTGAGACAGAATGTGCCCATACTATGTTGCCCCAAACAGCACCTTTGGGGTTGTATTGATAGAAGAGGTGATAGTATCCGTTGTAATACATTGGTCCTGGTAAGGATACGGCAAGTGTTAGTGATGAAGCGTGGGAAGAACAATAATACGCAGGGCGATAACTCTGTTGATTCTAAGAATGCCGAAAAAGACATAAACTGGGAATGAAATCCGTTTTCGAGAGGATTACTCACCATTAGGATCTGATGTTTGTTTGTGAAGTCATCCACCAAGGTACATGAAAGGGAAACATATTTGAATTTTCATCAGTATAACAAAACTAATCAAACATATAAATGTATTTGTTATGGTGAATTTGAAATCTATCAAATCCAATTAAATGTAAACTTCAAAAATATAGCTCTTAATACCTAAAAGTGATTTTTTTTTTAAATCATACAAGTGATGTTTTTTTTATATTATTTATAAATATAGCTGTTAGTATGATGCTAAGTATACCTTAAAAAATTATAAAAAAATACCTAAAAAAATATGATGTCAACTAAAACTTATTTCTTTTCTGTAAACAGTCCAAAAAGACTTCAAAGGGGAATTTTTTATTTTATTATTATTTTTTGTTTTATTATTATTTGCCAATCATTTTTTTACACATAATTGTAAACATTATTGATATAAACCCCAACGGTGGGCCACTTGAAGAGATGAGCCCACTTGTTGGTTTTGGGCCCATGGGCAACCTTTGAATGGATTGAGAAAAAATATTTGCCAAATAAGGAAGTTGGGCCTCATCTAATCAGGATTCTCTTTTCCAAAACAATTTTTATTTTTAATCCACTCATTAAGTTGTTTTATGCGTATATTAAAAATCTCACCTAAAATTAGCAAAAATATGAGATTTTTATTTTTTAAATACAAATATCTCTAAGCTGAAATATGAAATTCATGATTGTGATATAGATTGATTGAGCACCCAACATTGAGCTTTATATCAAAACTCTTACTATAGGTACACCCTTGTATGGTTTGAAATCCATATAAATGCTATAGATACACTCACATATATAATTATAGTTTTTCTGGATGCTATACCCGAAGGAGTGCACCTTATATAGCATCCATTATTAACTACATATGACACACGTATATATGTATGTGATTGTGTGTAAATTAAAGGTGGATGCTACGCATGGTGCACTCCTCCAGGTATAACTTTTAATTGGCCTATATTTATATATAAATGTATGTTACACATATTAGGAACCTTATATCCAATTAATGGAATCTCAAAACTGAACTACTCCCCTCCTCCCAAAATAATTGTCATTTTAGTAAATATCACGCAGATTAAGGAACTTCATCAAATGACTCGTGTGCCCTTATTTAAGTTTAATTATTATATTATCATTACTAAAAGTTGTATCTTTATCTATCTTACTAATAATTTTTTCCATTTTCAAGACTCATTTGCAATTCAGAAAGATTAGTGGAAAGTATACCTTGAATTTCTAAAACAATAATTATTTTGGGACAAGATTCATATACTAAAACCATATTATTTTGGGACGGTGAGATATAAAGTAGTTCACACATATATATTACGGCCTTTGAGATGCTACACCTAGAGATCTACACCACGTGCCTTATTCACCGTTGATTAATACAAATACGTTTAGGTTTATAGGTAAATGTGTAATTTAGTAGTGGATAAAGCACATGGTGTACATCTTCGAGGGTGACAAGAAATAAACCTATATGTTATATATATATATATATATAATGGATATTTTGTCCAATGAAATCCAGAAAACTAAAAGGGCCAAACAAGTCATTAATTATGTAACTAAATACTAAAATGATGTGAATGAGGACAAAGACATATCAAGTAGCACAATAAATGGTCTATATATTTCATTTATCATTTTGTCATGTGTTTTACAGAGGGGCAGAAGTGAGAAATTTCTGCAAAAAAATGTATGGGACCATGGAACACATTAATTAATACTTGCATGCATGCATGAATCAAATTACACAGCTCTAAATTCTTACTGTCAATAATACCCTTATACTCTGATCATCTACTCCAGTTTCGTGGGACCCCCACCCCTCATTGTAGTATTTATATTTATTAACTCACCTGCTTTTTATTTATTTCATATTTTATTCTGATTCAAGCTATTATATATCTCTGCTCTATTTACTGTTCTCTTTTTTTTTTCTTTATATTTTGTGTACATAGGAATTGGTCGTAGCTCAATTTGTAGAGTATCTTTGTAATTCAGATCGTTGGTCAGTAATCAATTCTCATCTACTCTATCCTGACTAGGATTTGTACTTTATATGTCATATTTGTGATGCGAACCCACTAGAAAAAGTATAAGAAAATAGGGTTAATTAAAAAAAAAAATTATATATATATATATATATATATATCACAACTTTTTGTACAATTTTTAATTGTAACATAATCTTTAAAACTTATGAATATTAATCACCAACTATAATTATTTATTCCACGTAGAACATTGACCATATTTTTTTTACATCTAATTATCTCGCCACCACTATCATTAAATGCATTTTGATGAGACCTTCTTATATCCACAATAATTTACAATTCTGCGCTGCCACAACCGTGAATCGAGAATTAAGGCATGCCGGCCGTAACTTAAATCCTTGATTAATTTTGATAAATTTTGATAAATTTTAAAAGTTATACACTGTGATTTAAAAATTAGACTAAATATCGTGATTTTTTGGTAATTTACCCAAAAACATATTTCATAGAACGGGTATTGTACAATTGAGCTTATACAGTAGACTCATTCATAGACTGCACTAATTTTAGCAAAAAGATTAAATATTTCAACGACAATTAATTTTAAATATGGCCGAAATTAATCAAGAGTTAGGATACCGACAGCCACCGATTCCGGACCTAGCTGCAGGTTAATTACTGCCCCATTAATTATAACTACAATTAGTCAAATCCAAAATATTGACATTACGTTTTTCCCGAAATGTTCCCATATCTATGGTGCACACAAATTAACGTGCTCACTGTTGATTTGTAAAAAATCTCATCCTAAATTATGAATGAG
Source organism: Ajuga reptans (assembly GCA_032274785.1). Taxonomy (NCBI): domain Eukaryota; kingdom Viridiplantae; phylum Streptophyta; class Magnoliopsida; order Lamiales; family Lamiaceae; genus Ajuga; species Ajuga reptans. Next base: position 6,447 of record JAUEKW010138954.1, read on the forward strand.
ATAATTAGCTGCATTCTATAAGACCTTAACATATTAGCTGTGGGTATATTAATTTGTGTCCACCACGGATGGGGAGCAAGACTTTACATTTTTCAAATCTAATACTACCTCCGTTTTTTTAGTTGTTCTTTTAGCTTTTGTGGTTTGTTTAAAAATAGTTGTCTTTTTAGCTTTTTTTTTTACACACTTTTTCCAATACTACCCTTATAATTATCCCTAGAAAATCTCCAATTATGAAAATCATATCTATAATTTTCCCTAGAATATAAAATAATGGAAATGAGAGAAAATTAAGGGATTTGAGGGGAGAAATAAAATCTAGATAAGGGATTTGTTGTCCTTTCATTCCATCCCTTAATTTTCTTATCCAAGTCTAAAAGAACAACTAGTAAAAAACGGAGGTAGTATTTTTTTTTATATACGTTTATTATGACAAAAATTATCTTGTAAGATCAAAGTAACATGTATTATTAATGTAAAAATTATCTTGTAAGATCAAAGTAACATGTATTAATGTCTTAATATCTCTGTTGTAAAAATTCCTCGCTAACTTCAATCAATCCATATTTAAGCGTTAGACTTCTATTGATCGTCTAAATTCTGACTAGTCGCTAAACCTTAGTGCACCGCCTAACTAGCGTCTAGCGGGGTTAATATGTTTGCAGTTTTGCTGCCCGAGGAATACTGGTCAGATCAGATGTGTATAAATTGAAGTCACAATCTTAATAACTGGTCAACTCTATCATATTAATTTGTCTAGCTGGACCCATCCATCCATCTCCTACATTAATATTTTATCCGAAATTTCTAAGAAATTCTCTTCAGTTAGAATATTTGACTTCATCTTCATCAACATGTACACCAATTTCCAGAACATAAAAACACATTAAAATATTATTTGTATATATTCATAAAAGACAGCTCATATGCTATGCTAAAATTATCTAAATTTTATATTGTTTTCGTTTGATTTTTAAATATTAAAAAAAAAAAAAACCCTATCTGTCTTTTTTGTATTAATCGGGAACGTTCACCTACCAACGTGAACACATATTGATGCGTTAAATCTTTTAATAGAGTTAGTTCAATTACAAAAAAATTAATATTCACTTTATATAAATATTATTTTCAAAGTTAATTTACTACGATCATTCAATTATTTTCGTATAAATAAGCAGACGCAGTTTCACACATTGAAGCAAGAGACTCTTAGCCACAAAGTGAGTTTTCTTCCTAAAATCAATTGATGATAGGAGGAGCGACTCACGAGCCTTATATGGTGGTCTCTCTTCAACTTTTGTTAAAATGAAAAAAAGATTAAATTAGTAGTAATTACCGTTAATCCAGTTTCTGAGGGGCTGGAAATGGTAAGCGGTTCTGTGCACCAGCCTCACATTAACAGCGGCCGCTGACTGTAACTCTCTGTAAACTTGGTGGGTCCCTTCGACGCCATTGTTTAACAATATCACTGCTGAAAAACAAAGCAGAGTAGAAACAAGAGTAATCGAAACCCCCATTCTTAGAAGAGGAGAGAGAAAAAGAATGGAGGAGAGATGAAGGAAGAGTTGTAAGTGGAAAATGGTGGACGAAGGTGGGTATTTATAGGCCACGAATCATCATATTAGATCATTTATTTCAATTTCTATCATATTGTGTATTCCGTTATTACTATTACAGAGCCATAAATAGAGGTGACATTTTGGACGACCAATACTATATGTTGGTTCAGGCCAAGCCGGCACAAAAAATCGATCAGGTAAAAAAACAGTCTATCCTTATAAACTATACTAAGATTTTCTGATCGACCTGTAGTCTGTCATGCCGTTGGGTCTATTGAACCTGATGGTATTCTGGACCAAGATTTCAATGGCCTAACTCGTCCAAAATATGAGGCAGGTGAGCTCATCAGGTGGGCCAACCCATCGTCTATTAGGCCGTTGACCCATAAAGTTGGGCCTATTTGACCCGATGATAGTTTGGTGTGGGGCGGGAGTAGGGTTGGGGATTGAGACTTGAGAGGTTGGGAAGTTTGGGTTAGAGGGATGGGATTGATAGGAAAAGTCAGCTATACATAAAACATTCCACGAGAAGGGTCGACCATATATACCATTTTAAGTCAAAATATAAATATAAATTTGTACTTGTTGACTACCCACACATCACACATGTTTCCAAATAAATTATCGTGACCAGTCAGTCTTTGAATTAGAAAATTTCACTATATGATATTTTTTTCCTAGGATCTGGTTTAACAAGACTAATCAACTAAATATTACAATTTTTATAGAATGATAAAATACTTTTCTTTTTATTTATTGCGAGAATATTCAACATATATAGTATTTTATTCCCTCCGTTCCTTTTTACGCATCCCATTTTATCCATTCACACAAACTAATATTTTCATTAAATAGGATATCAAAAGGCTTAAATTGGAAATTTTGCATCGATATTGGAGTAGTGACAATTAAAAAGAAGTTATAATTGGAAAAAAGAAGAAGGTAAATTTGCATCGATATTGACGTAGTGACAATTAAAAAGGAACATCATTTTGGATAAAATGAGACAATTAAAAAGGAACGGAGAGAGGAACTTTAATTATAATTTTATCATTTTTGTAACAAAAAAATTGTAAAAGTTGCCATCAATTTAGGGGATGGGGAAAGGGGTTGAACTTTTATGGCAATTATATTTGAGGTGTGGCAATTTATACCTATCACGTTCTATTAGCTCAATTTATGCCTAGTATCCGTTGGAAAAATGTAAAAACGCGAACGTGAAAAATACGTGACACCGGAAAATCATATTTTCTGGCAAGTTTGGTGAGTTGGCAGCTGATGTAGATTTTGTTGACCACTTTTGTACGGGAAATTGTGCAACATCACTCTCAATTTCAATTAAATTAATTGAGAAATGTGAAAATAAACATTGAATTTGAAAACAAAATCTGAAACTTATTTAATGAATGTGTACTTACTGTTAGACACTAATTATTTTAAAATTTTAAAATACTAAACAAATATAATACATAATATAAAAAATACTAGTTTCTGCAAAAATAAAATTTAAGAAAAGTAAATTAAATAATACTAAAATAAAATATAATATATGAAAAATTAATGGTGAAAATTGGTAAATAATAAAAAAGTATAAAATCACTGAGAAGTTTTGATAATATTTTAAATAGACCTAAAAATTTATATTTAAAATCTAGAAAGATTATTTAAATTTACTAATTGAAATTGTAACTAATTATACAAGAATAGCAGAAACAAATTCTATTAAATACAAATTAGATTAAAAAAGAAAAAAGAAAGAAGTTAAATAAACAATACAATTTTAAATTTACTGAAAAATATCTTGGTAAAAAAAAAAGCAGCCCCTCATCCACCCCCACCCTCTTCTTCCTCCCAAAACCTTCCATAATCCACACAACAATTAATCTTGGTTATAGCACACAAAGAAAAAAGACAATAAGATAAGATTTTGATATTCATATAGCAAAAATCAAGACGACAAATTTGATAAATTCATTCATGATAAGCAAAGTCATCGGAAGTTTACTCGTGTAGTTTTCGGCAATTTTTTTAATTTTCCGAACCGAGACGAATTTTGTGCATAAATTGAACTATAGTAGAAAGTGATAGGCATAAATTGCCACCCCTAAGAATAGTGGCTATATAAGTCCACCACTCCTAAGCTCAAGTGTATGTTTTGCCATTTTCCCTCTTTTGTTAGAGTTGTCAAAATGGGCTTTAGCATGTGGGATGGTCTGCATGCTCCACATAATAGGTGGGTTGGGCCGAGGTTTTAGTGGTCCGCCCCACCCCCACCCCACCAAATGGTGGACTTTGATGGTTTCGGCCCACGCCCACTCCACCGGCTAGCTGACAACTCTATATGTCATCTTGTAGAGTTGTATACTACATATTTATGTTTGATTAATATTGAAAAATTGATGAACTTTGAGAACTATTTAAATTTGTATATTTGCAAATGGTGAATAAGATAGTGAGTTGTCTAATTATTAAATTAATTAATAAATAGGTCTTTTAAATTAAGTATAGTCCATTTTTTAAGGATATATATAAACACACACACAGAGAGAGAGAGAGAGAGTAATGTTACTATACATATACGCGACCCAATGTACGCCTTCATTTTTTATTTAACTTTTGGATATTATAATGTATATGTCGTCTTGACTATATTTTATGTTTGATAGACGTTGATAATTTTAAGACTATTTTGATATGTGTTGGTTGATGATGAATGATGAATTATATTATGACTTTTGTTGAGTTAGTTGATAAATATTTATTTTTAAAATTAATTAGAGTTTTTACATTATTTAGATAATTAATTATAGTCCCATGATTTCTAAAAAAATACTAATCATTCACAATTTCTAATATATATATATATATATATATATATATGTATAGATATAAGAAAAGGTGGGTTGACCCGTCCCCACCCGTGGTAAGTTGGGCAAGGCCGAGGTTTTAGTGGCCCACCAATTTTGCAAAACCCCCTCCCCCCGCCAAATGATGGACTTTGGTGGGTTCTGGCCTGCCCCTCACCGATAGCCCATTCTGACAGCTCTACTCTTTGTAATTAAATAAGTGAAAACGTATCAAAATAGCCATTTGTGTAACTTTTATATTACTTTTGCCACATTTGTAA
>JAUEKW010138976.1:0-11130 GCA_032274785.1 Ajuga reptans
TACAAGGAAACAAATCCAAACATATCTAGAAAAGATTTCCAAAGTTAATGTTAGTAAATAAAACAAAATATTATCTATAAATATGATTAAACTAAATATATCAGTAATTAATACAAATTAATATATACTAAAGTTCTAGATATTTTCGATAAATGACAAAAATAAAAATAGTACGAATATATTAAAATATATTTCGTTATAGATACTTCATCAAGGACTCATAAATGTATGAAACGATATTGATGACATATAAAATAAAATTCCAAGAAAAATAATATGATATATAGATCAATAAAAAATACAAAAAGAATAATGAACTCGTCTATTTTTCACTTAATATGTAAATGATCATTATTTATACCCTAAAGAAAAAAGAAATTATTACTTTTTTTAGAATCAGAGTTACCATGACCTTTCGACTATTCTTAACGGTTTTTTTAGAATGAATATTAAATACATGCCATTTATTGCGATGTCAAAGTTGATTATAAAACCTTTTTTGTTTTTCTAATTAGTGCATTAGAAGTTTAAAAAATTTATGATTGTTAATTGTATATTTTATCATTAATTACTTCAAATTTTTATATTTCTGTTACATATCCTTAGAGGTGGCAATTCGGGCAACCCGGTTCATTCCGAACCCACGTGCCCATGCCATGTGTCGAACTGGGTTAAGCAGGTCCAAAATTTTATCAGGCCAAAAAAATGAGAGCTAAGCCCAGCCCGCCATCTTATACAATATATTTGATAAGACTGGCCCACAACTCGTCAGGCTATTAGTCCATCGATCGGCCCCAATTATACTTTGAGCTCAGATTCTTATAGCCCAGCTCGCATAGAATGTCAGGCGAGTCGAGTCAATTTTGCACCTCCACATATTCTACTCATCATTGATTAAATAAAAAGTATTATTGCCAAATAAATATTTTCCCGAATTATAAATAAATTTTGGTTGGCAGCCCCTACTATTAGGGCCGAGTTCTCTTTTCATATATTTATTTATAGATTTATAGATATAGATTAGGTATAAGAGGTTTAGAAAATTTATGATTGTTAATTGTATATTTTTTCATTAATTACTTTGACTTTTTATATTTTGTTACATATCCTTAGAGTTGGCAATTGGGTGGCCCGATCCAGCCCAAACCCACGTGCTGATTCCATGTTTCGGGCTGGCTCAGGTCGGCCATAAATTGTCTGACAAAAAAATAAGAGCTAAACCCAGCCCACCCTCCTATATACTATATTTGGTCGAACCGGCCCGTGGCCCCCTGGCTATTAGCCCATTTTTCGGGCATGTCGTGTCTAATTATATACTTCGCACTCATATTTTTATGTTGCAGCCCACATAGAATATCGACCGAGCCAGAAGATTTGGCCACCTCTATATATTCAGAATATGATATTTTACTCATAATTGATTAAATAAAGAATATTATTACCAAAATAAAAGCTTTCTTGAATTAGAAAGTATTATTGGAGGGGAAATCACTCCTGCTATTTTGGGGATGACTTCTCCTTTTATATACATAGATTATGTGATAGAAACATTATAGTGTAATGCTTATTGATTTTGATTAATATTTTGTTCCTATACATATTATGGAAAGTACAGGACCCCGTGAAAGTTGGGCCTGAGAAATTAACAACGTATAAGTTGGGTTGGACCCCGTAAACGTTGGGCCACATAAATTAACCCCGTATGAGTTGGGTTTGGTATTGGACCCCGTAAAAGTTGGGTATTACCCCTTTATATGAATGTATATGTGATTAATCGTATGTTTCCTACATAATGTAACTGCTTGCAGAGTTATCCACGGGTTTTTCGAAACTCATACCCCCTACAAACATTTCATGATAAAGTAGAGGTGTAGCAGGCTGTTGCGAATCTCGTGGTCTTCGTCCGCCTCCACTTTGGGCCCGAAATCATTTATAACTATTTTGCTATAACAGCAGAACAATCTATATTTGAAGTTTGTAATATTAAAATGCTTCCGCATGTATTTTGGAATTTTATTTTCTGTATTTTCGGAATAAAGTCTACTTTCAAGTATCACAAATGCTTCTGCTTATTTTTTTAAAGTGTTTAAATGAAAGAATGTATGTATTTGTCACAAACGTGGCACCTCAATCCCGAAAGTGGGATAGGGGCGCTACATGTGGCCTCCTTGAAAGAGAGATCTCTTTTGATTAGTTCTTTTCTGAATGTTAAAATCATCACGGTTGAGGGTGAGTTCATAGAAAATTTTCAGTTCATGAGCTTCTCTCCTTTATAATCCGTTGTTGTGGACTACAACAACTTGTTCTAATGCACTTCTACTTACTACTTCCTATGTTTTATCAACTTTCCTATAAATAATTGTTTGCTTTTTATAATGTTGAAAATCTTTAAACTAAGTCATGGATCAAGTTAAAAACTCGACTTTATTAGGAAATAATTGAGATCCTGAAATCATGTTTTACCCAGACTGGTAGTGGACCTAATTTGGGAGACAACTAAGGTCACTAACCGAGTTAAAGACTTGATTTTGCCAAGATAATTTAAGTCCTAAACAAGCTTTAGTCTAGGTTCATCATGGACTCAATTAGAGGCATAAACTAATTATAGACCTAGTTGAAGACTGAACTTTGACATGACCTAGAGGTACTGAGTAAATCGTATAGATTGATCATGGACCCAGTTGGAGGCACACTAAGGTCATGGACCTAGCGAGTGTTTGTAAACTCTCTTATTATCACTTTTTTTTTTTTAAATAAAAGTAATTTTAATAAGATATTAGTAAATTCTCAGAAGGTGATTACTAAAATTTATTTTAAGTTAATTTATTAGTAGTAGTCTAAGTAATGCTTCGAACGGATTAAAAGTGGTTTTTGGGCATCTTGTAATAAAATTGTTAAAAAGGTAATTATTTTTCAAAAGTCAACATCAGAATTTCTTTTTGGCCATTATCACTTCAACTCTGAAGTACTAGCAACTTCTAGTTTTTCCACAAAAATCAATCTAGATCACTTTTTTACTAGCACAATCAAACATCGCCTAGTTAGAAACTTTTTTGGGACAAAGAACAACAATTATACATATCTTTTTACACCTGATGAAACATTAACACAATCTTGGTAAAACATGTATTAAGGAATTCATACAGGGTAAATTACAATAATATACCAATGTCGCGCTCTGAATTACCATCGAAATCAGTGGGCAAGATAGTAGGTACAGGCAGGGGTCACCCCCTTCAATTGCCCAAATTAATTATAACATATTTGTGATTATATGAACTTCTTTAATGTCATTAATATGACGAGACATTGACTTTTAAAAATGACCTACTGCATAGGCAAATACTAGTGTAAAACCTGTGGAATATGTCCACGATTGATCAGCACCTATTTAAAGTAAAAAAAATACTTCTGAATATGAATAAAATTTGAAGTAATATCAAATAATAAAAAGTCAACAACTTCGTTAATTGAAATTTTAAAATACCACTTTTTAATAACTTCGGCCACATCTACTTAAAACGTAAAGTTAATAAGTTAACTAAAAAAACGAAAAAAAAAAGAAAACTACTAATAATTATTCTAGTTTGACTAAATAAAATTAAAACAAAACTAATCACATCAAAGCCTAATGAATAAAACCTTTAATATTAAAAGTTAGGTGTTCATCAAAATTCTAGAAGTTAAAATCTCCCTTTACTATTAAAGACGGAGGATTTTGAATGGGTACTAAAACAAGTGGCACACTTTTAGACCACTTCCAAAAAATTACACATGGCTTCTTCTCAGCACATCTAACGCAAATAAAACAAAATTTACCGTGAAGAAAATGGTTTCTGTATACATTTCAAATTTTTAAAATTCAAATTGTACGGAAGTTATTAAATTGTTTCTCATATATTCTTTCGACACAACCGTCTATTTTTATCCATAACTAGTAAATCACCCGTGCGATGCACGGTTATTAGGTCTTTTCTAAATATAATGATAAACCATCATTATAATATTAAATTATTTTTATTTTTTTAAATAAATACATGTATAAATATTTAGATACATAATAAGTAAAGCTGGTACCTGGTATAATTAAGAAAGTAAATCTATATATTCATAGATTAAATTTGAAGAAAATAATAGGTCCAAGCAGGAAAAAAAATATGAAAGTTTTTAAATAAGTAAAATGTAAAATGTAATTTAGAAAAAGTTTGCATATTTATATTGCATACACTTATATTGTAATAATATTACATTTACATATTCCTAAACACTTCTTTATAAAAAAACATTCGTTGTTTTATTAGAACTTTTTTTTTATCACAAATCAATATCTTCAGCCCTCTCCGGTTTGTGACCCTTGAAACTACAACACAAAGTTGGTCGTGACTGAACACTGGACTTTTCAAATACAAACCAACGTGAGATAACGATTGCCCTTGACTTTTATTGATTGTCATAGCGTAGGAAACAATTATAGGAAACTGTCTACGTTGGAACTTGAAAGGCAGAGTAGGGTCGGATGGTGTTAGAGATATTTTTTGGATTAATACCAAATGGCCGGCATTACTTCCAGTCAAAAGTTTTCTTTCTAGAACATGAAAACTAAATTTCGTAATGACCAGTCTAGTACCATTGCACAAACCAATTGAAGGATCTATATTTCTCAAAAGCATGATTGGGGTTCTAACCTTCAAAGTCAACTCATGATTCGGAGTTCCAGAACATTGGAATTTGTTCAAGAATTCAGGCATGTGAACCTCACCCATCAGATCTTTATTTGTGTTGGATTTGCAAGTACTGTTAGAGCTATAATATATATTTACATCATTTGTATTTTTCTCTATCATGTGTTCATTTGCTGTACTGACCATGTCAAGCTCTGGACATAAAATAGCCCTCTCTTGCAAATATTTAGGATCATCCAATATATTGCAGAAATCAGAATATGTAATCTAAATAATAGTTTCAACTGGGTCATCATGAAACTTAAGCAAAATATCATCGGAAATCTCAATTTCAGCGTTTCCATAATCTGACCATCACCTATACTCGCAACCCAATCTAAAAACTCTCTAAGTTCAACAGTTTCACGGCCTACTGCAGAATTCGTAAGCCTCATATTTTTTGTCAATTTCAAAATACTGCAATGATCTCATTTTCAGAATAATTAATTGTAGCTCAAACTACATTTTGTCTTGTACCGTTGGGAATAACTTGTAATATTTGTCTAAATTAGCCACCAAATATCACAGTCTTTCCTCCAAAATGAGTTACCTAGTTACATAGATCCCTCAATTGCATGAGATCCTTCAATGATTTGTCAAGGCTTCAAAACAATATATGTGCATCATCGACATTTCATCCCAAAATGATCAGTTTGCACTTGATAATCAATTCAGCAAGTTCAAATCCTTGATAGATATTGCACGTTGTGTTTTCCTTTACGCGGATTGGTATAGCAAATCAAGAATGTGTTGTTCTTCCACCAGACAGTAACAAAGATGCTATGTCACTCGAAGCAATGTTCAAAATAATACATCACTTTGATCTTATTGAAGTAGAGAGACTTCTCCACGGATAAGTCTTTCCAGTACCACCATATCCGTAAAAAAAAAGACTTCACCCTTGTTTGAATCCACTGAGGTCATAATGGTACTATAAAGACTTCGTTGGTCTTCAGTTAAATATGGTAAGAGATGGTCAAGTTACTTGGTTAAAGCATTCCTATTGTAGCTCATTTCTCTAGCAATCAAGTTGTTGACGTGTTGGTTTGAGGCGTCCCTATCTAACCAGTAGGCATAGGTTCATAATTGCTTAAACTCTTGCCAAGGTTGCGCAACATCTTTTCAATCTCAATCAATGCAAAATTCTTAATTTCATCTTCACTAAGCTGCAAATTTGGACGAAATAATAAATAATAAATAATTTAATTAATAATTTAATAAGAGTATACAACTATAAAGTATTATAATTATCTTGGAAGACATCAAGAATAACATATAAATATGTATGTATATATTATCAAGAAGTTTAGAAAATATTAAATATAGTGCACCTTCAATTTGAGTTAGTGTACTTTGTCTGTAAAGAACATCTTCTGAAAAATATTGCCAACATTTCTTCCAAACAACTTCAAGACGACTCATACAATGTTCGGATAGCAAAGCTACAAAAAGAGTCCTCATCGAATGGGTAGTTGACCAAAGACTTGCCTCTACGATCCCGTCAATATACTCTTTATCATCCTCTAGCAATCCTCTTGCAGCATGCATCCTCGAAGGTCTCGTGCTGAATTTTATCAAAGAACATCAATTCTTCGTAGCATATTAGGCCACATACTTAATTCAAAAGTAGCCTTAGATAATATGTGTCGCCAAAACCAGGAGGTACATAGTTTAAGCGTGCAACCACAAACCACCCCCTTGTCCTTTTTGTCCACTTCCTTTTCTTAGTATCCCAAATAAAAAATTGAGGAAACTCAACGTACAACGAATCTTTTGCTTTATCGGATTCTTTGTTTGCTTCAAATCATCCCAAAAACATGCTTTTGTTGAAAGAAGGGCGCTGAAGAACAGAGTCAATGTTATCACCATCTTCGAAAATAACTGACTGCTCATTTGAAAGATGGAAGCTCAATCGCTCGACGTATGGATTTTTAAACGGAATCTCGAAACTAATGATTCTCCAAAAGGCTTCACATGGAGATATGTACCTACAATCATAGTACATGCTTATTTTGTTAACTACCTTACCCGTCTGTTCGTCACGCAAGCTCTGATAAAATGATGCAGTCACTCGATCAAGGCCCTTATTGACGTACTAAAATAAGTATGCAATAGCGCGCAACTGATTGCACCATTCAGCATAAATATGACCTCCATACTTCTCAGCAAGTACCGGTAATGTAGTTTGCTATTATATGATCGGATATTCTCCAAAAAATGTTTGCTCTTTCTACTGCCACCAGAAAATAATTCTAGCAAAGTTTGATGTGGTATCTTCATTTCAGGTAACTGCACCTTACCTTTCATACAACATAGTGAGAATTTAGGTTGTTTCGATGTATAATCGAATCACAAACGTTCATTGTACCAAAATATTGTACCACGCCATTGGCATTTAAATCTTGGATCGCTAGCATCCAATACTCCCCAGCTACAAAAAAGGATATTTTCACATAAAACAATATTATTATTTTGTATACATAAAATTTATAAAATAATTCAAAGTTAAAGAGTAAAAAAAATTACAAACAACGTAATTTTCTCCTTGATATGTTTCATCAAAATTATCATATAGATCTTCATCAGAATCAACGTCAACCTCATTAATATTCTCCTCATTAGCATTTTCTTCGGTCAAATTAATTATTTCATTGGCATTTTCCTGATTGGGCTCTTCTTCAGTCAAATCAATTACCTCGAATAAATGTTCATTGAAAAATGAAAACTTGGCAGAGCATTAATATTTGAGAAATTTATCATTTTAAGATTACCATGGGTGCCGCTAGTACGTCCAATAACTAAAAAACTCAAATTAAAATGTAAAAAAATCCATATTGGCACAAAGATTATACAATACATGTATTGTTAGTCACATCACTAAGAGGACTAATTAGAGAAATTGACAAAGCATCACCGAACATGTGGCAAACTCGTGTGTTGCAGTTTTTGATAGGAACTTTCCGATAAATTGGTTTCGAGAGTTCTAGAATTTTTATTTTTTTTGTAAAAATTAGATTACATTTGGAAGTAAGTCAATATACCAGAACACGAACATTATAGAAAACTAAAACATAAAGATATAACCTCACCCTAAATTTTGAAATGTTCTTGTGAAATTTCTCAAGTCAAATTTTAAGAAAATGACGCTACCAAAACTTTGAAATTATGGGTTACTTATTATAACATGTTGATTTCATTACGTGGTTAGATATTAATATTTGTTCATATTATATGATGCTGTGTAAAGGTTTAATAAGTAAGATAATTTTTATAGCATGTTTTTGGGAAGGTTGGCTTATATATTGTTGGTGGACATATTAAGTTTAGAGATGTTAATAAGGCCCGTCATGGCCCTACACGATCCAAGTTCTTAAAAGAACTGGCCCTTTAGATCCAGGACTAAAAGCCCTTATGCTATAAGGACCTTGAAAATTTAGACCCAGTCCTACCCCTGAAGGGTCGGGCCAGGCTCTAGCTCTGCAGAGCCAATGCCGGTCCAGGGTAAGACCCTATAAATTCACATATTTATTTCCTTGTCATCATTCTAAAACTCTATAATCGACATGTTTAAACTCTATAAAAAAAATTAATTAAAAACTTCCAAAATACAATCATCCCAACCTCGTTCCCTCCTTTAATAAATATGTTGTGATCTTGAATAAATAATGTTGTATCTCTTATAATAAGAGATACAACACAATACATTTAAGAACTACAACACAATACATTCAAAAACGACAACATATTTACTAACTATTGATTATTTTATTTCTTAAATTCACGCCAAAGAAATTACTTTTTATGTTGGGCAGTATATATTATTTTATAACGTTCAGTGTTAACTTTTTTATAAAGTTTTAATATTTTTTAATATGGATATTTTTATACTCTCCCCGTGTCATAAAAAAAGTCTTGTATCAAAACTATTTTTTATTTCATAAAAAGAATCATGTTTAAAGAGTTAAAGTTAGTTATCCATAAAAATTACTTTGATGCCCTTATAAAATTATGTTCATACTTTGATTCCAATAAGATATTGATGAGTTTAATAAATTTGTATAAATTAAGTTTACCATCACTCACTTGTAAATGGTTGTACATTAATTAAGTTGACCACAAATAAAAAGTTGTATATGGATCAAATATGACTCTTTTTATGAGATGGATGTAGTATATAACAACACCAAAGTATATAAATATGTTTTTAATTACCAAGAAATGATGGTGCCATATTTTCTCGAGGAGAATATTAAGTAGTAAAAAATGGCAGGAGTTTTTCATCAAAATCTATGACACCACCAAACCTAATCTGTAGTTTAAAAAAGAGAAAAGAATAAAGAATAAAAAATAGCATTGTCTATAATTTTCTCAAAAATTCTACACCCTCTCCACTACCCTTCTCTGTCCTTGAGAACTCAACCATCACAGTTAATATGAATTAACCCATCCATTATCTCTCTCTAACACAAAATCGTGCATCAAAGATGAATGAAATCATTTCTATCATCTCTCTCTCGCACACAATTGTCAATGTCGAAGAACATCTTCGTCGATTCCACCCACCAGATCTAAGGTCATGGCCTCACAATCGCCATCCTAGAAACCCCCAAAAGTACCCCCGACCAAAAATCACCACCGTCGCCGCCTTCATCATCGTCTATGTAGGACAACTCATCTTCTTCAAAAAATCTCCTTAATCGCTGGCTACAACATCACTGTCCAGTGATGACCACCTTGGACCAAAATCTCCATTACTGCCGCCGTCGACCATCTCTCCAACGCCGCCACGGGAGATTGTGTGCATGTCGTATATAAAGAATATGTGAGTATCTTTGCGTTTCTGTCAGTGTGTGTGCTCCTAAAATGGGTTTACTGCAGATTCACACTTATGAATGGGGAATTATGAATGTTTTGTGAGGAGATTGGGAAGCTGCGGTAGTTACGACATAAATACTGCATTAGTACGCGATTAATATTTTATTAGTAATTGTTTGTGATTTTATGGTAATGTTTATATTTGGTAATGATACTGCAAGAAGGATGGGATTTTTATTTACTTTGTTACTGCAGATATGCAATTAAAGCGTGATTTTATGGCATTCTCTATTTGGTAATGATATTGCGAGAATGATGGGATTTGTGTTTGTGATTTCATGGTAACGTTTATGTTCGGCAATGATATTGCGAGAACGATGGGATTTCTATATAGTTTGTTAGTTGTTACTGCAGATTGACATTTAGGAAATGGTAATTAGTAAAGTTTCAGAGGAATATTGGGAAGCTATTTTCGGCCAAAGTACTGCATTAGTATGCAATTAAAGCATAATGATATTATGGTATTCTTTATATTTGGTACTGAATTACCTTTGATATTGTGTTGATCGCATTAATTACACAACATATCTTCCCAAAAAAGCGATATATGTATCATTAATAACCATAATCGCCAGAATTGAATTAGAAGCCCTATTACTGGATTTAGCAGGTACTTTTGGGCGGGAAAACCAGCTGTTGCTATTTATAGCCGGTTCCCCTTTATTATTAAGTAAGATTTTTTAATTGTCACCCACATTATGCAGGTGTTGTCCCACAATTCGTTTAAACTACTTTCTGCATGTTACACGTGACGTTTTTGTAATACTTGTCCAAAGTGTCCATAATTAATTTTCAAATCATCTAATAAACTGCTTCCTTGCTAATCTCCTTAAATAAATCGATTCGTCATTTATCTCATCAAAGAACCACTTTGTAATGTCATATATTTACGTTATTCTAAAAATTACGTATGTTACCCAGCCAACTACTGCATTTTACATCTTACATACTTCTTGCATGCCACACTCATTTTCTTACTCTATACATACATCGTGTTACATACTTCCCCTTACGTCTGCCTCTCAAAACTCATCCGCCTCTCCAAAATTCACCATTACTATGGCTCCATTCATCACGCTGATCTCATATTTGAAGCTGTAATTTCCTGAATTTCCTAAATGTTTTCTAATGTCCCTTATACACCTAGACTTCCTTCATCGTGAAAATATAGTTCGTGGCTCGTGATAACGAACAGCGGGAATGATGTGCCTTTAGTACATCACACCTCATGACGTCAAGTTCAGTCATCAGAGCACAGATCGTGCATCGGGTTATACCCGGTGCACCTTAGCCAATCAAGGTAAGTTCGGGTTAGGCATGAAGTCAGAACCCATACAG
Source organism: Ajuga reptans (assembly GCA_032274785.1). Classification (NCBI taxonomy): domain Eukaryota; kingdom Viridiplantae; phylum Streptophyta; class Magnoliopsida; order Lamiales; family Lamiaceae; genus Ajuga; species Ajuga reptans. The sequence goes on from JAUEKW010138976.1 coordinate 10,935, forward strand.
GCCCGAACTATAGTGATAGCCAGTTCTTACGGAACACCTGAACGATCTCGTGCTCCATCCACCGACAAAAGGTACATGGGCGCCGCCGGTACACTGAAATGCTGACAGGAAGTACAGGAGACCACAAACATATCCCTGATTTCCCGGATCCGTACTGCTGACTGGTACTAGGGTTTGGTAAGAAGCCTGAAATGAC
>JAUEKW010138987.1:0-11128 GCA_032274785.1 Ajuga reptans
TAAATATAATATTATGTAAGATTGTGTGCATACAATAAGAATGTGCACTCTTTTTTTAAACCAAAATTGCAACTTATATTTTGCTTCTTTCAAAGATTAATTCGTCTCCCCCATCAATTTAATTTTGCTCTATACATATTTAGATTTGCAATATTTAAGTAAGACGAGTTTTACTTCATATATTACTAAAATTTCTAAAATTATTTTCTATGAGAATAAATTAAATTTAAATATATATGATATGATAGATGTAACGTATTTGTATTTAACAAATTATGATAACCGTGCATCGCACGGGTGATTTACTAGTACTATTAGTAAATATCCAAGATCTTTAACGTTATTTTTTAATCATTGAAAACTTAGCAACCAATAGTTATATATATATATATATATGTGTGTGAGATACTTTGTAAATTAAGTAAATAGTAATGTTAATTACTTTGAAGAAGTTCAACTAATTAAGTATCTAATATTCTATTGAAGTAGGTTTCTAAAATTATAGATGCTTATATATATTCACATGGAGTTAAAAAAAAAACTAACAAAAAAAATTAAAAATGAAAGAATCTTTGTTTACTAAAGAATGATTCTTATATAAAATATTTTATAAGTTTACCACATATTTTCTAATAAGAATATATTTGAAAGAAACATAAGAAATGAAATTCTACTTTAGAATGAACCGGATCTCCATTGCTCATTGATTAGCTCATAAATATAAATAGAGTTGAAGTGTTTAATTATAGGCAAAAACTTGTATGCACATCATATGCACTTGTCTGGTCTGGCCCGGTCCGATTCTTTTTTCAGTTGGACCGCTAATTTATTTATTTAATTACTATTTTAAATTTTTATCTATAGTTAATTTTAGAGGAGTGCACCATGTGCACATTATGCACATAAGACATTCTCTTAATTATATTAAAAATTTGGTAAGAAATATGTATATTTTCTTACTCCATACTTTTATATCATAATTTTGGAAAAAAATAATATATAAATATTAAACATTATAATTTTATAATAACATTTAAAAAATTAATATAAAATATAATTATTCACGTGCATTGCACATGCACTTTACTAATACCTTAAAGATTCTTGAAAGGAGTTGATTCATAAGTCACCATTTAGAGAGAGAGGCCGAGCGAGGGAAGAAGAGTCAAATAAGTTCATAATCTACTGTTAGTCTGTTACTAACAGTAACAATGTTGATGCACAAGAATAAGTTCATAATCTACTGTTACTAACAATGTTGATGCACAAGAAGTTGAGATCAAGGGCATCAGATATTTCTTTTCTCTTTTCAAGAAAGATTTTTTCATCCATTGTAATCATAGAATAAGAAGTCACTGAAACTTAACTAGAAAATTACAAAATTGGCCTTTTGATCTTCAGAACTCTGATTGTTGACTATCTTTACAGTTACTCATGTACAGTCTAACCTAAAAAAAAATATTTCCTACAATGACGGTGTTACCATGTTAGGTACCTCTGTCGGCTGCTCAGTTGTCGTTGCTTCTACTTGTACGTTAGTTGTTATGCTTGGACTATACTTTTGTAATAATCTATTTTTATTTTCTTTCCACCATACTTCTGCCTGTGGCTCGGTAAATCTTCGTTTGCTGCAATACCATTCAAGTGTTTAGCAAACACATCTTCAACTGTTCTACATACGATATTTCTTTTAAAATTTATATAGAAAAATAGGACAAAGTTGTATCTGTTAAATGGTTCTAGTGATGAACATCAAATATTTAGAATGTCAAGACAGATAAATGCTGAAAAAAAGACTACATATACAAATGGAGATGACAGAGGGATTCAGACAATTTGCAAAACGCAATTCCAGAAATCATTTCATGCAGTAAAATCAAATTACTATCAAATAGTGGAACCAAAGTTTCAGCATACTGCAAAACTCATTTTTTATTTAAAATGTGTGTTAAGAAATAAACAATGATTGGATCACACGATGAAGTCATGGAAGACAGTCAACCATCTCTGCATATGCATACGCTCTTCAATGATAAAAATCTAATGCATAAGTTGTTCTGTAATTTATGGGTTGTCTCAAAACTAGTCATTTATTTATCTCCTCAATTGCTCAAATTTAGTCGTTATTTTGAGCTGGAATTTGAAGTTTTAGTGTGCACCACAACAACGTAAAATTGGGGGTTTTTAGTTTCCTGGCGTCGCAAATGACGTGGACATGTCATCCTTATAAACAGTATATCATCAAAAGCATACCAAAATTAATCATTGGGGCCACAAATTTATTGGAAAAAAAAAAATCCCAATTTGACACGGTCGTATATGGTGCACATGCAATATCTGAATTCCAGCTAAAAATGACAAAATTTGAACAATTAAAAAGATAAATGACTAGTTTTAGACCGTCCATAAATTATAGACGAGTTTTGCAATTTTTTCTAAATCTAACTATTTGTAGACTCCATCTCTGCATATGCATACAATCTTTAATCATAAAAATCTAATTATTTGTAAGGCATACTTTCTATGTTCAGTGATGTAGTCCGCCCCTACCCTGATCTACTTCCGCTCAAATTCAATTACAACTTTTGTTATAGATGGACCAATAAACCAATAGACAGTAGAATCAACTACTTCTCCTTAGTTTTCCGAGGTCTTTAGCTCATGTTAATAAGTTCCAATCCTCTCCAACTGACGTTTAATATAAGTACCAACACACTAAAGAAAATGTAAACAAAGAGGACTGGTTTTAAATAAATCATGCGCCATGTAAAACATTTAAACATCAAGTTCGAAGCTGCTTTGTAGAAATCTAAGACCACGTTTCTCAAATGCAGTATCAGCCTAAAGAATCTTCTTAGGTACGTTTTTTTAGATCAGATGTTCAAAAACAAGGCTACCAAAAGGTACATCTAGAATTTCACATTCAGACAAGGAAATAATAACTTGCCTACTTGCAATCAGAAGCAATCTTTATAGTTAATTGATTATAGTTCAAACAAAAAAATAAAAATAAAAATAAAAAATAAAAAAACTTCTTCACCTTATCATGTCGCATGGATCAAAATTATTTTCATCAAAACACATAAAATTAATGTTACAGATTCCCTCCTATTAAAACTGAATCTCTGAACTAAAAATTAGTTTGTTCATATTTCATTATAATGGAGATGAATGGCAGCAACATAAGTTTAAATTGGCCAACAATATAATAGCCCATATAATCTTAACCCCTCTATTTTATAAATAAAAAGTAAGACAACAAAAGAGCCTTAGTAATCATTATGGTGTTCCCGTTAACTAATAAATGCAGTTCCTTTACGATTTAAGTTTGCAAACAATGAAAAACAATTAAGAGACTCTAACATACCTGAATCTAATCCTCTTGAAGTACCTGGTTCCGTTTGGTAACACAAGCAACGTTACGTAAACACCTGGTTCAAATTGCTCCGTTATTTCTCTTCGCTCGGTTTTTGCAGATTCAGGTGCCCCGGACCCACCTTCTGGTATTGATTGACTCATTTTAACAGATGTACCATTGTCAGGATGATGATCCTTGTTGTTTGATTCACGGGCTAACGTTGTTTTATCGAGATAATTCTGTTGCTCGTGTTTTGGTTCCAGAAAAGATTCAACTTGAGAATGCATTACTTTAAAGGATTCACTCTCCGATATCTCAGAAGGCAACTTCTCTTTAATTTCTATTAACTATAAAATAGAAAGAAGATGAAACATTAGTACGTAAATTTCCATCACAAGAGAGATAAAAGCTTCACTTATCTTGGTCATAAAAAAGAACACAACATTAATGGACGCAATGATGTTCCAATAAAAAATAACGTACATTATCTAGAGAAAATTTGAATTCTCCAAGTAGTTTTTGTTGTGAAAATGTTTTACTTCTTAATTAGAAATAAATAGAGCAATGACTAACAAATGATGGTCAATCAAGGTTACATAACTTAGATTCTTGTTCAAATAGTCTGGAAAAAAAATTAAAATAATTTCTATGGACTTATAGCAGACAAAATGGCTTCCAATATTAAGCAAAACCCATAATATTTCATCCAAAGACATATAACCTACTTCATCCATCCCAAGAAATGAGTAATGTTTCTAACTGAAAAGATGACTCCTTTTCTTTTGGGTGAAGGGGGGCCTACTTCACATTTGCACACAGTTTAAACAAAAATTAAAATCAACAGCCTAGAAAGTGTAAATGCATCATTTCTCTTTTATAATATCTTTTACATTTAGTATAGGCAACATGCATTTTAAGCTCCCTTAGTTATCCACGAATATTTCAAAAGGTCCCTCAGTTATAAAAATGTATTTAGAGATCCTCAATCAACCACAAATATCTCAAAAGATTCCTCAATTACAAAAATATTTGTAAAGATCCCTCAACTATTAATGTTAGACTTTTATAAATCCTATGGATAGCTGATGGACATTATGATGCATTTTTTCTTTAGTTTATCATATCTAATTTTATTAGAAGAAATGGATATGTAGCCACAAACAATGCACGAAAAAAAAAGAAAGAGAAAACATGAGAACCTAACATCCAAGAGTAATGATGGAGAGAACAAAATTTCTAAAACAAGACATCATAGTAGTATCTGGAAAACAACATGATCTTTTGAATGCTAAATCTTCTTTTTAGGGAAAGATGAGTCTAATGAAACCGTTGCATCATTCTTGATGAATCAAGATACTCACTATTTTCAATAAATAGGAGGACTAGGCGCAAATAGAGATCAGAAGACATATTGTCTCAAATGTATAGAAGTCGTTTATGTTCGACAAAATCTTGTATCTAACTGTCACACGTAATGTATTTTGTGAAAACAGGGCCTAAATTATTTACTTTTAGTTATCCTTTTCAGCTTCCAGTTCTCTAATTTTTCTCCTAGAATCTTCTCTTTTTTCTTCATTTTATTTCAGTGCTTCTTCTTTTCTTAATGTTTTTAGGGGTTTTTCTCAGTTTTAGAGGGTCTTTTTCAAATTTTCAGCTTTGAGGGTTTTAATATTTCTTATTTTCTTTTTCAGTTTTACAAATTCTTTTTTACATTTTTTTTAATATTTTTCTTTTTAACTTTTTAGGGGCATGGTCTCTTGTAAAACGTTTGTGAGACGGCCACAAAGTAGACCTACTCTTTCTTTTTACCTTTTTTATTACAATAAATGGTAAATGGGATCAAACTATAGGACATTTGCTTATACATGGAAATCTGTAAAAATATTAAATACTCTTGGCAGAGACTACTAAACAATTTTATTTAACTAATTTGTTACTAATTTATCACTCATATTATTGAACGTAAACAATTGCTAGAGTCATCTCAATATATTTAACTGCATGTGCAGCACAAATTTAGGTTTTAGTTTGTGAATGAAAAACTGAATGATCAAGTGTTATTCTAAAAAATTTCCCAAAAAGAATCTGATGTCACTCAGTACGAATACTGCATAAGTTAAGGAGCAGAAAGATAGATTTCAAGATAATATTGTAATCTCTTCACAAGTAATTTTAATAGTGACATAAATTTCACGTGGATAAAAAAACGACTATGCTATTATCTTAGTTCTTTGAAATGCAAATAGAACACTTCAACTATATAAATTTGAATATGAAAGTGTTGCATAGAGATGAATGAAGAAATGAGAGAGATGAATTACTTGATCTACGATGGTCTTGACAGCTTGTACTGCACCAGTACATTTGGAAGATCTATCAGCAGCCAGCGAAGTAGCTTCTGTGGTGGTTTTCTTTAACTTCTCGATTTCTGTATCACGGACTTCAGTTTTTTGTTTCAAACTCTTAACCTATATTTGAGAATATGAAATATTTAAAAAATGCTAATCAATATTTCACAGCAGCAAATAAATAAAAGTACGAGCAGAATTTGTTAACAAGAGAAATACATACCTGGTCACGTAGTTTGGACAATTCTTGGGTTAAAAGATCATTTGTCTTCTTCAAAGTATCAATTGCAACCCTTGGAAATACAGGACTAATAGATTGTGGAGGGCTTGGTCTTCGCGAGTATGGAGAAGTGGGCCTTGAGTTGGGCGGAGACTGTAGCTGGGCCTGAAGATGATGGGGAGCAGATGTGGTAACAGGCTTAAAGGAACTAAGTGAACTTGGAAAAACAATATCCTTCAGTTGTGAAAGTGACGGAACTTGGGAAGCTCGCACCATGGAAAAGTTATCAGATGTTGTTCCCTGTATTCCAGACTTAACCTCGATGTACTTGACTGGCTCCACTGTAGGGGAGAAAAGAACCCTTGAATCTCTTCCCTGCCCCCAATCTATTGACTTACGAGATGCTCTTCGAGTTAGAGTTGGTGTATTTTCTGCAGCTCTTTTGAGTTTATTATAGCAAGAGTCACACACTCGATGTGGTTTCCCAGGAACCGGAGCAAGCGCTGCTCGTACTGACTTTTTTGAACTGCAATGGTGACAATGTACAAGGCCACAGTTATAACAGTTATGTCGTTTTCGAGTAAAACCGAATGCCTGTCTGCAAGCTGTGCAAGCCGATTGATCAGCTCCCGAGACCCATTTATGGGTACATATGCTTGTCGTGTAACTTGAGCCACATGTGATATTCTTCACCTGTAATTCTTTGAGAGCTTCAACCAATGTAGGAATATTGTGATCTTCCGAGTTTCCATGTCCAAGCCTCCCGTTGGCTCCTCTTCCCCAAGTAAACACTTCACTTCTTGCAGTTAGGACTGCAACATGATGCGTCCCACAAGATATTTGTTCAACAAACTCTCCCATTAATCCTTCTTTAACTAATCTAGGAAACTTTCCGTCGGATTGTGGGTCCCCCAGCTGACCGTACGCAGGACTTCCCATGGTGAATACATGACCGGATGTAGTAAGAGCAACGGTTATGTCATGCCCACACGCTAGCTGATAGATGTTGTAATCGATAAGGGCAGAAACACATGTTGGAAGAAGACAACTCTTCTTGTCCCCATGACCTAATCGATTTTTATCGCCATCACCCCAGGTGAATAGCTTTCTTGAAGAAGCATTTGCACCAGAGTGATTTGAAACTTCAACAATAGCAGCGGTATGCCACACTCCACAAGAAACGGAAACAGTCTTCAAATCACTTAATGATTGGACCTCCTTTGGATACAGTGCGGTTTCATAGTCACCATGACCGAGAGCTCCAAATGCACCTTCCCCAAAAGTAAACAAATGCCCAGTCGAGGTCACAACTGCTGAATGCCAGGTGCCACAAGCAACTGAAAGGACCTGAATGCCTTCTAAAGACCCGAAAACTCTTTTTGGTATCCAGTGGCTAACATTATTGCCATGACCGAGGAGTCCCACATTGTGGGTCCCATCACCCCACGTATACAAAGCACCAGATGAAGAAAGTGCACATGTATGAAACTCACCGCACGCAACAAACTCAATTTTTGTAATAGTCAAGAACTCTACTAGTTTAGGACGACTAAAGTCCTTCTCGATCCCATGACCCAGTCTGCCTCCGGATTCCTCACCCCAAGTGAAAACCTCACCTTGCCTAGTAACAAGCGCAATGTGCCGAACACCACAAGCGATTTGCTGTGCATCAAGAACTACATTAGATTCCAATATTTTAGGAGTCAAGACATCGTTTTTTATTGGAGCTGCGTTCCCAGTTCCATCTGGTATTCTATCAGACCATATCTCTCCCCACACATAAATATCACCAAGAGATTCTATGTCATCTATTCCAGAACCCTGACTAGAACAACTAGGAGTGCTGGAGACACTAATGCGGAAACCTTCTGTACTAATACGAAAACCATCTCCACCACTTGTTCGTAATTGCATACTTGCACATTCAGATCCCACATGTGAGCTAGACCTATTCAAATAATAGTCACGAAAACTGGAACTGGTGGAGACTCTGCCGGAGGAGATACTTAAACTGGATTCTAGTTTTGCTCCAGATAGGCGATTTGCTTGAGAGGTATTACCAAAACCAAGAAACTGCATTCACATATACAGAGTTAAATGAGTGACTTACTAATATGCTTCACCAAGTTAGTATTTTGAAATATTCGGCTTACTTTTACTTTTATGCCAGATTTAAAAAGTAACAATATATCGAAATATCTTTAAAACTAAACATATAGGCTATTTCCCAAAAAAATCTAGGAAGCATGAGAAAGGAATGTCAGATCTGCTTTAGTATTAAAACAACTCAGGGAAGTTTCCAGATTTCTCAAAAAGTACAAAATAAAAGTGACATGAAAGAAATACCTTCAATACATTCATAATCTGTCTTTCTAAAGAATGTTGTTTAAGAGCCTCACTGAAAATGAGCATCCCACTCAACCTTAATTAACAACTTTTGCTTTTGTTTCCCATGTAAAATAATCACAAAAGAAAACCATACAAGCCAAAAGATACATGTATAATCATCCACAACCAGTCCATGACTTGCCTCATTAAAATAACCGGAAAACAGGAATTTTCAGAAAATGATTTGGGTAGAAAACCTATAAATTGTATGCACAAAGTTAGATGCATAAGAAATAAGCATATATTAGCCCAGCAATACAAAGATGTCATGCCAGAAGAAAAAAAAAATAAGTTACTACGAGAATAAGAGCTGGAGTGACATTTACATCAGAAACTTCACTTCTATTACGCCCATTATATGTTTGGCCAGTTGATATTAGAGCCTTCAGGCCAGCAATCCAGACTTCAGTTTCAATTTTGTCCTTGCAAATCTACAAAGATGGAGAAGAGGCAGTTAATGAGAGAAAAGGTGTCACAAATGGGGTCAAGTCACCTATCATAATTATGCTTAACCACTGACCAGATCAAGAGATCTTTCACCATCATTATATACGAGTGAAAATGATAAGTACTCCTTTTCTGGGCGCAAATATCTTTTAAAGACAGGCTGCAGAGGCAGAGGGAAACAAGTATGCATTCCTAGTTAATTCGTTCTGCCGGACGAGAGGTATGGTACTCACAGAAAGTCACATGAACTCCAAAAACATAATCAGCCAAAAGAGATTTGCTTACAGTTCTCTGTCCAGGTATAATCCGTGTAACAGAAGATAACTTCAAATGCTTTTCTGCTCCATGAGAATACCAGATTAATGATGTTTCATCCTGGAGGAAACATAATATCTTAGCATCCATATAAGTCAGGTTATCAAAAGATATTCACATTTTTTTGCAAAGATATAGAAACCTCATGCTTACATCATTTTACTATGCAGCATGCAAACGGAACAATAGAACTTCACTGAGGCATTCAAAAGAAAAATTATTATTTGTAAGCTATAGTTGATAATCACATAATAAAACCAACACGTGATAGTTTAGGATAAGATTGAAATACCACATAAAAGGGATGCGGACGAACTTCCCTAAAAGCATCACAATACAGTTGTAACAAGTTTCTGATCTCTTAGTTCTAAATCAAGAGTTTCTTTTCTTTGGATGTTTAGTTACATATCTTCTCCATATTAAGGAACGCTATATTTGCACACATATGGATCCAATATGCCTGCTTTTCATAATTTCTAATATACATTCAAAGCTTTATGTGAAATTAAAATATGTGCATTCTAGAAGTTAGATTTTAGTCTTCCACTGTATACCAAGATATCATTTCAGAATTGACTACCAAAAAAACTTACATGAGAGCAACAATATTAATGTGGAAAAAATATCTCAAAGGTGGAGCCAATGATCAAAGAAATTGCTTACTGCAGAAAGTCTGAATGTACGAAATTTAGGCCTCCCTTTTCTGCAGTATTTGATCAACTGTGTTCCTTTCTTCAAAGAAATGAGCGCCTTCATAGAACCATTAGATTGAGCATGAGTAAAGCAGAGGCACCAAACTGACTCGTATTCGATTTAAAATATCATAAACAAAATTATTTCCATCCTAGAGTAGAATAAAAAGAGCTGAACTGACTACAATTTAGTAAGCTTGGACCAATAATATTAAACCATTTTCTGTGGCAGTTCATTAATTTCTATAAGATTATAGCTTCAACTCCCAAAGCTATACAATGTTGTAGCAGTAAACAAGAGAGAGAAATAGAAGGAATACCTGCTCAATTTCACGGTCAGGGTTTCCATAACTGTCAGGATCAGCCATTCCATCTTTAACACCTCTTTGGAATCGGCGCAGAGAACCTACTAATTTCCCTAATAATCTGTGTAGTGTTCATAGATTATTGTCAATGCACCCCTCCCGTGGCCAATAAAAGAAAAATTCAGCTGCACACGAAAGATAAATCTTCACCGAAAAACTTCAGCTGAGTTGTGTTTCTCCCGATCTTGGTAAATTATCTCGACACTCCGTTGTTGTTACCGAATTTGTCTCGACTGTACACTTAAGATTAACCAAGAATTACAGACAAAATATCAAAAATTGATCGATTTCATGAATATTTGCCAATTGCGGGAGGGGCTCAGACAGATTCGCGATCATCAAACCATTTTTAGATAAGAGAGAGAGAGGGGAATTTTGAGTTTCAGATGGGAAAATGGGTATGAAAGAATGGGTGCGAATTTGGCGCGCTTACTGTCTGACACTCGCGCCCACCCGACCCGGATTTGGATTCGCGGTAGTTCTGATTTTCTTTTTTGCTTTATTTGGCTATCCCACGTTTGTTTTATTCTCCTTCTGTTTCATAATAAAAGTCATATTTGAATTTTTTTTTAATAAAAGTCTTGTTTAAAAAAAAATCTTTGTCCCAAAATAAGTCATGTTCCAATGTTTTTTTTTTACTAGTTCAAGTAAAATAAAAAAATTAATTTCACAAATTAGTTAGATATGATTGAATCTTACTTAATAATATAATGAAACAGTCTATAAATAGCAACTTCTGTATTTTTCCGCCCAAACTTTGTTACTTAATCTAGAAATAATAGTTTTATGGTAAGATCCTTTAATTACTCTATCATATTAAGGGAAAAATATTCAATCATATATTAGGTGTATTTATAATGATATTCTGACAAAACTGACTCGGCCATAATCTGCCAAAATTTACCTCTATAATAAAGAAAAAATCTCCAATCATATATATGCTACATAACCTGCCAAAATTTACTCTCATATTGAAGGAAAATTTTCCAATCAGC
>JAUEKW010138996.1:0-11127 GCA_032274785.1 Ajuga reptans
TATATACAAAAGAACAAGAAATGGAGTGTTTCAGAAAGTGTTGAAACACTTTCTGTAACACCTCATTTTCTCAACAAGCTCAGATTTGTTCCGTCCAATAACAGAAGGAAGACCAAGGTATTTCTCATGGGACGAGACCCGGTTCATGCCCAATACGTCGCAGATTGATCTTGCCAAGTCTGAACCCACCGAGGGGTCAAACAAGATACCGGATTTATCGAGATTGATTCGCTGACCCGAGATACTCTCATATAGCTGAATTGCAAATTTCAAGTGCTGCGCTTCCTCGAGCGACGCTCTACCGAAGAGCAATGTGTCATCAGCAAAGAATAAGTGGGTAACAGATGGACCGGTGCGGGAGATTTTAATGCCACTGATTTTGCCACATTGGTGGAGGTCCTGCAAAATGCAAGAGAAGATTTCTGCACAAAGAATGAACAAGTACGGGGAGAGAGGGTCCCCTTGTCGAATCCCCCTTTGGGGGGTGAGCGAACCAAACTGATTCCCATTGAGAAGAAAACTGAATTGCACCGAAGAAATACAAGTACGAATAAGATCACAGAATGGCAAAGGAAAGTCAAGAGCAAGTAAAATGTCGTAAACGAAATTCCATTCAACCCGATCAAAAGTCTTGCTCATATCCAATTTAATTGACATATAACCAGACTCCACATCCCGTCTAGACTTCATTGCGTGATGTAATTCATAAGCAACAAGAATATTGTCCGTAATCAAACGACCGGGAATAAATGCAGACTGAGACTCAGAGATGATGTGTGATAAGCATGGACGAATTCTGTTTGCCAAAACTTTCGAGGACAATTTATAGATGACATTGCACAAACTAATTGGTCTAAAATGATTCACTACGTCAGGTTTATGAGTTTTCGGAATCAACACAATAAACGTGGAGTTAACCGATTTAATCAGGACATTGAATCTAAGGAAATGAATGACAAATTTTGTGACATCAGGACCAACAATTGACCAGAATTTTTTGAAGAAGATAGGGCTCATACCATCGGGGCCAGGCGATTTAAAAGGATGCATGTCCTTGAGTGCTTTTACAACCTCTTCTCCCGAAAACGGCTTCAACAGGTCCCTCTGCATTTCCGGTGTCAACTTTCTCCTAACCCGACTGAGGGCTTGGTGGGTGGATGAAGGGCTTGGATTTGAGGATGCGAAAATATCACCGAAGTATTTAAGGATAATGGCTTCAATCTCTTCTTTTTGGAAACATTCTCTGCCCAAGTCATCTTTGAGAGAATGGATGTGATTAATCTCCTTTCGTTGACTTGCATGGGCATGGAAAAATGAGGTATTACGGTCCCCCTCCCGATACCAATGCTGTTTAGCTCGTTGTTTCCAAACCAAATTTTCCTTGTCAAGAAGGATGTCGAGGCGGGCTTTCAATTCTGCCATTGCTCTTTTAGAGTCTTCTGATATAAGGCTTCTTTTCAAATGGAGGAGTTTCTTCTTTGTTTCCTTTATTTCCTCAGAAAATGAGGAACGCATGTTGCCCCCCCATTGCATTAAACCGATTGCACAAGATTCAATTTTTTCGGGGAGGGTGGTCAAATCAGAATCAGACCACGCGGATTTGACGACATCAATACAATCGGGTCTTTTCAGCCACATTGCCTCAAAGCGAAAAGGTTTGGATGGCCGTGGGAAATCAGCAGACGGAGAAGAGTGTAAGGAGGCCCGGATGAGAATAGCGGAGTGGTCGGAAAAGATTGTTGGGATATTGTGGACCTTGGAACTTGAGAAGATAGCCTCCCATTCTCTGTTGCCGCAGGCGCGGTCTAGTCTCCCCCTCTGTGTGAAAGGATAGATCGACGTACGAGACCAAGTAAATTTATCCCCAATGAATCCCAGGTCGTGAAGTCCACAGCGAGAGAGTGCATCCCTGAAGCATTCAATTTGCCACGCGGGGCGGGGATGAGCGCCAGTGAACTCATCAGCAAATAACACTTCATTGAAATCTCCCATGCATATCCATGGAAGAGCCGGCGTGGAGAGAAGGTTCTGGAAGTCAAGCCATGCCGCCCTACGTTTGGAGACTTCCGGTTCTCCATAATAACCAGTAATTCGGCATAGTTTGTCATCAATAGTAACAGTAGCATCAATAAAACGGGGCGACAAGGACGTCAGAGAAACAGTAATGTTTTTTTTCCACAAGAGAGCGAGGCCTCCCGAGAGTCCCCTAGCAGGTACAGAGACTCCAAAGAGATTAAAACGTTGCTTCAAAGAATCAATATAGGCACAAGAGCTCTTAGTTTCCGCGAGAAAAATAAGAGCAGGCGACTTTGCACGAATGAGCTCGCGCAATTCATGAACTGTCCGGGGGTTCCCAAGCCCCCGGCAGTTCCAACTGAGGAGAATCATTGTGACCGGCGGGACTGGTCTGACACGCCAGTCGCCGCCGATGATGCAATAATTAGGGGTGGCCGAAAATACCGAAATACCGTACTTATCATACCGAAAATTATCGAAAATACCAAAATTTTCGATATACCGAATTTTCGGTACGGTATGATACTATAATTTTCGGTACGATAACGGTATGAGAATTCAAAAATTTTGGTATTTCGGTATATACTAGAATATTGAAAAAAGTTCCGTATTTCGTTATATATCGGTTTACCGAATATTTTTTGGTATTTTGGTAGTTCGGTATATATCGGTATATCGAATTTCTAACAATATACAGATAAATTCCTGTATACCAAATTTTCGGTACGGTATCGGTATCTACCGATACGATACCAAATTTTGGTGCGGTAATGGTATAGATTTTTGACATACCAAAATTTTCGGTACGGTAACAATATAGGTAATTCGATACAGTATACCGTACTGAAGCACCCCTAGCAATAATACATACAGCTTCTCCCAATTCAATTAAGTCGCTCTAAGTAGGGGTGGGTCGATACCGAATACCGAAAATAGCGACCAATACCGATACCGATACCGATATTTTCGGTATGTTGAATTTTGATATCGATACCGATACCGATAAACTCGGTATACCGAAGTTTCGGTATGCCAAATAACAAATACCGATACCGTTCCGATACCGTAACGAATACCAAAAATACCGACACAAATACCGACAAATACCGATAAACACCGAAAATACCGACACAAATACCGAAAATACCAACATAAATACCGACAAATACCGTACCGAGATACCAAATACTGATAAATATTGGTATTTAGGTATTATACCTAATACCAAAAATTTAGAAATTATGATACCGATACTGATACCGAAAATTTCGGTACCAATACCGATACCGTACCGAAAAATCGGTATACCGAAGATTTCGGTATTTTTGGTATTTTTTCGGTACGGTTTATGCGTTATTTCGGTATATTTTTCCACCCCTAGCTCTAAGTAGGACTCTGGGAGAACACGCATGGACCACACTACAAATATATATATATATATATTTTTTTTTTTTGAGACGACAATTGTTGTCTCTAATAATAAGGTTATGTGACGATTTGTCGCCACAAAATGTTCCACAAATGATTTAAATTCATTTGAAAAAAAAATTGAGACAGCTACGTGTTGCAAAAAATACTTAAAAGCATTTGAGACAACATTTTTTGTCTACAATAATATTATTAATTTGTGACCAAGTTATTGTGACGGCTAATAAGTGACGACATATTTCCTCTAATAACATAGTCGTGACATACTTATTATTTTAGACAAATTTTGTTATCTTTAAAGGCCACTTTTCTTGTAGTGTCGATGATTTTTATAAATTTCCAATGATCAAATTATATATGCCCTTATTTCCACCTTTTCAGTTATCCCCGGTAACTAAAAAGTTTTACATGCCTGATTCCGACCTCGCACACTATTATTTGATGAAGATCAGGGGTTTGATATCCAGTCTCCTAAAATTCATCACACACTCAAAATAAATAAATAAATAAATAAATAATAAATTATGGGTTGGCATTGTCAAAAGTAGGTAATAGTTGGAGTTGGTAAGTTTGTGGTCATAAAAGACAATCCTCCCTAGAATTTAAGACATGGAGTATGTGACAAACAACAAATGACCAAAAAGAAGAACCTGTAACACCAAAACACCTATACACACTTCTATCATTTAATTAACAAATCATGGATTTGGATCAACAACTGTCTTTCAATACCTCCAAATCCACAAATTGATGCTATCTAGATCTTATCATGTATATGATGTTGTACTTCATCTCTTTCCTCAATCTTAAAACGAGAGTCATATTGTAAAAGTTAATGCATCATTTTATTAGTTGAAGTGGATATAGTTGAAATATCTAATTTGACAAATTAGTATATGTGATTGAATAAGCCATTCAACAAATAAATTAAATCGTGTAAGTTGGAATTCATTGGTTTTAGAATATCATACCTTCATCTAACTGATAAGAAATAAAAACATTGCACTCTTGAAAAACACGACTCTTATTTTAAGGATATAAAGATTTTTTTTTCCAGTTGATCTTCAAGATGTGTTCAATGGAGTTGGATGGGATTCTTCAAGTTGGATCTTGACATTTTTATTTTTATTAGGTGATGAAAAGTCATATGGAATAGGGAAAATTTTAAATTTAGTCATGTAACTTAAGGTGGCTCAAAAAAAATTCATGTATGTCGTTGAGAAGTTTCTATTTTAGTTCTGGATGTTACAAGATTATCCAATTTACGGATATTTTTTACCGGAATTACTAAACTTGCTGGAAATTGTCACGTGCGCGCGACAAAAAAGCCCCAATTTTAGATATCACGTGCGCGTCGCGTGATAAATTCCGGTGAATTTAGTGATTTCCAGTGAAAAATATCATGCCACTGGATAATCTCGTAACATGCATGATTAAAATTAAATCTTCCAACATATGAACGTATTTTGGACCCGCGCTAAATTACACGATTAAGAATGAATTTTTTCCTATGGGAATATAACAATGTGCTGCTATTAATATAACTTAACAATTCTTACATTCCCTAACCCAATTTAAAATAGATGATCTTGTCTTTCCGTATAAGCATCTTAGGGTGTGTTTGCTTGAGTTTGAGCTCAAATCTATTTAGGGGGGGCGCAACCCCCAGCATGTGTTTGTCTTTAATAGTTGAGGGGGCTCAAACCCAAAAAATACTACTTTTTTACATTCATCAACTATTTTTCGATCATCAATTTTACTTCAGTCAACATTGTCACAGCAGGCTTCAGCCCCAACCAAACACACCCTTACATTCCCAACCCTCCATTCCATTTTCGCGATTTCCATTTCTTCATTTCTTATTCTTTTCTTTTCTTTTGTTTGTTTATTTATTTTTTCTTTTCTCTTTCTATCGTATAAATACTGTATTTCTTCTTCCTTTTTAGGGCTTAAATGATTGAAGAATTCAAAGAAAGAAAAAACCCTAAATTGCCAAAGAAATATTTACTCGGTTGCAATTTTATTTACAAGATTGAAAAAAATAAAGCTTACCCAAAAAATAACTTGTACGATTAGCATTTCGAGTAACTGATTCATGTAAGCATTCCAACCATGTAAACATTAAGTTAAAGCAATTACCTACTTTATTAAGGGTATTCTGGGTAAATGGATATAATAGAGTTCTTCTATAATTGTGGGTGAAAATGAGTACTCCTAAATTCAAATAAATTTTGGCCACACATATATATAAATATAATTTTGTTGCATTACGTGCATTAGAAATGATACTAAAAATTTTGTTGAGAATTTGTTTTAAATGTGTGATAGTGCAATTTTGCAGTATTATCAATGAAATTCTATTTCTCTATATCTCTCTCAAAATTAAAAGGATAAAAAGGAAAATGAGACACCTAACCAGATATGCCAAAAAATAAATGCCAACTAAAAATAAAATAAAGAGAACGAACAAAACTGTACAACACCCTTCATGTTATTCTTAAAGCGTCATAAAAGTTTTTTCAAAAAACACCTTTGGAGACGAAATTCATGAAGGTGTGGTGGTTGTACATTACTTAATTAAGCATTTAATTTCTTAAAAACTGTGTGAAAATGCATATATCTACACGAAATTGATCATATGTCCACCAACTTATATGTCCACTACTTATGTGTCATGCCACATAAGTAAGGACCCACCATCATTTAATTTGACGTGTTTTATTTCCTTACTTGTAGCACACAAATATTTCTCAATAAATTCTCCAATTTCATTAATTTTTTTTCTTACAATTCCTAATTAAATGAAATTGATTAAATGCTGATAGGTCCTTGCTTATGTGGCACGCCACATAAGTAGTGGACATATAAATTGATGTCCACTAGTGAGCATATGATCAAATCTGTATATCTACATTAACTAAATAAATATTTCAAGCATTTCCAATGGGCAGTTGACCAAACAATAAGTAATCAGGTTTCACCTACTATAGGTCTCCACGATTGAAATTGCAAAAAGGGAGAAATTAACTTCCCCTATCTATATTGTCTGTAGTTTACTGGATGTACGACATGTATGTTAAAAAGATAAAAAAATGTTAAGGTCGCTCTCCATGATTGAAATTGCAAAAACAGGAGAAACTACGGAAAAATTCTTTCCTACCTCTTGTTGGGCCTTGTTGGGCCCCCATCTCCATATTGATATGCTATTGTCCGCTTTGCGCGGGAGCCTGCACGGATTTATTTTTGGATTAACTCTCAAAAGACCTCATACCAATGAAGGCCTAGCTTTCCTTATATGCCTATGATCATTCCCTTGTATATTCGATTTGAGACTTTGTTAACAATCCCAGCGATCATCCCCTTAAAATAAATTACCACTAAACCTCCCCACAAACAACTATCATTGCTCGTGAACCTACTCCATCTTGTCGACTAGCCATGCCTGCTACATCCAGTCAACTAGTCATCCCCACCGTACCTGAGCACACGCCTTACATGGAGTCCATGATTTACTACTGCTGGAGAGCCAGCCCTACCCATGTTCACCTCCTCTAGTCTTTGCAAATAGTTCGTAAAGTCGTACTTGTCGTACCGGCCCTACCCACGTGTACCTCACCTGGTCCGAGCCGGACCTGTCGTCTGTGCTGGAGACCTGCCCTACCCAGGTGCACTCTCCTGGTCTCTGCACCTGGTCCGTAAAGTCGGACCTGTCGTACACCATTAGAGAGCCAGCCCTACCTAGGTGTACCTCACCTGGTCTGAGCAGGCCATCACCTTGTTGGGCCTTGTTGGGCCCCCATCTCCACATTGGTATGATATTGTCCGCTTTGGGCCTCAGCCCCCACATATTTATTTTTTGGCTAACTCCCAAAATGCCTTATACCAATGGAGATACTTATATCCTAATAAACCTCATGATCCTCCCATGTATATCCGATGTGGGACTTTGTTGACAATCCCAATAATCATCCCCTTCAAACAAAGGACCAATAAATCTTCCCTCAAACGACAATCACCATCTCATTCTTTTTGGAAGATAATTGCTCGATCGAGTCGGCTACCCATCTTCACTGCGATGAAGATACGCCTTACGTGAATCTATGTCGCATAATTGCTCATGAGCCTGCTCCATGTCGTCGACTAGCCATGCTGCTCCATTCTGCCAACTAGCTATCTCCACCGTATTTGAGCACACGCCTTACGTGGAGTCCATGGTTTACTGCCGCTGGAGAGCTAGTGTTACCCAGGTGCACCTCACCTGGTCTCTGTACCTGGTCTGTAAAGTCGGGCATGTCGTACCGCCACTAGAGAGCCAACTCTACCAAGGTGTACCTCACCTAGTTTGTAGAGCCGGACCTATCGTCTCTACTGGAGAGCTAGCCCTACCTAGGTGTATCTCACCTGGTCTCTGCATCTGGTTCGTAGACCCAGACATGTTGTCTCTGCTGTATTTTTTGGCACTCTAAGAATCTCCACCACGCCGGATTAGTCTGGGACCAAGGCTCTGATACCAGTTGTTGGGCCCTGCTGGGCCCAATCTCCATATTACTATGATATTGTCCGCTTTGGGCCGAAGCCCGCACGGATTTATTTTTTTGTCTTACCTCAAAAGACATCGTACCAATGGAGGTCTATTTTTCCTTATATGCCCATTCATTTCCTTGTATATATGATGTGGGACTTTGTTGACAATCCCAACACCCTTAGCCACATTATCCGCATCCCACTAGACGTACGACATGCGTGCAAAAAAGATAGAAAAAGTTATTTTTAAATAATCAACAAATAAATAATATAATATTTTAAATCGGATATCTCATTATAATATATATGATATGTTAAATATCGTCAAAAGAAAATTAATTTGATATACTACATATAAAAAATAGATTAGAAAAAAAAAATCTATTTGTAATTTTAAACATAAAATAAATTTAATTAATACCAAATATATTTCAGGCATTACACACACTACACAAGTTTCACACACACTAAACAGACTTTACACACACTACACACATTTCATACATTACACATACTACACACGTTTCACTCATAATATACACAATACACGTATTCCACACACACTCCACACACATTTTACACATTTCACACATTTCACACATTACACACATTACACATACTACACACATACTACACACGTTTCACACACAATATACACAATACACGCATTCCACACACACTCCGCACACATTTTACACATTACACACATTTCTAATCTATTTTTTATATGTAGTATATCAAATTATAGTTCAAAATTTTATGCGGGAAATTATTAATTACAAAATTATTCTTACCGTGGCTTATATATATATATATTAAATTTATTAAAATAGTTTTAAAATTCTAACTATAAATAATTAAAAATAATCATGAAATATATAATAAAACACAAACTAATATTTCATTTGGATATTTTTATACGTAATGTAAAGTTTCATACTTAGATAAAGAAAATATTTAAAAATTCATGTCAAGTATAATAAAATGATTAATTGTATTTTATAAATAAAAAAACTCAACTAATAGTTTTCTGTAAGGAAATTATTTTATTAATTTTTAGGTGCAGCTCAAACCAAAATACTATAGTCCAATTAACAACAAACACTCAAATCTAGCATAAATAATTAACCAACAAACAAATTACTTTTTAACTCAAATATCTCATCATAATATATATGATATGCATGTCAAACTGTACTTCGTGAGAAGATGAATAATTTGATATATTATGCATAAAAAACAGACTTGAAATGAAAAATTATTTGTATTTTAAATAAATGAAAGAAAATTATGAGCTTACCAAAAGTGACAAAAACTTACCAATTATAGTCTAAAGATTTAGGCGGGAAAGTTAAAATAACATAAACACCCTCCTTGTGGCTTTTATATAGATATAGACTAGTTCAGTACCCGTGAATAATATTCACGTGTCTATTTAACTTTTACTTTCTCAATGAAGAATATTTAACTTATAAATTTATTTATGTTTCCTTTGTGTAAGAACTATGACATAAGTATTAAGTATAGAATAATAATACAGGAGAGCTGTAAGATTATTTTTTTAATGATGAAGTTTAATTCAATTTTATTCATGGAAACGAAAGTGGAATAAATATCATAAATTCAAATGTATAAAAAAAATAGAGTTATAATGAACAATCTTTATGTCTTCTACACACAGACTATATTACATTTTGAAATATTTCTTTGTAAACCGCATACTTGGAGAATCCAAAATATTGTCGTTTTTGTCACAAATTTTTTTTCCAATCATTTTCTAGTTTTAACTATCTTCGAACCCTTTCATTCTAAAAGTTTGCGTGAAATCACTTTTTATTCTTAATTTATATGCACTGCAATATTTATATGTTGATCGGCGTCGAAAAAGTAGTTTTTCTTGCTATTTTCTTGCCGTATTTTGAGCGTAAAACATGCATTAGACGTCCAAATAGGACCCGAGTCATACATTTATGTGAATCAAGGTTCTATTTTCCTAATTGTGTGATTTGACATGTTTTTTGAGGTATTTTGACCATATTTTGTAGGAAAAGTAAAAATTGGATTCTTACGAGGCCCGTTGATCAAACCAGCCACTTATGACATACTTTGTTTTAGACCTAAACGGGTCCCAATCAGGCTAAAACTTAGCGTTCAAGAATTTTAAGATGTCCCGAGCATAATTCGTGAAGGAACCTAAGCGAGAAATTGAATGAAAATAGGTCCCCCGGCCAAGAAACGATGACTGCACCAAACAGGGACCATTTTACATGATGGTCACTTCCGACACACATTTTGAGGTACAAACGGGCTCTAATCTAGCTAAAAATTTTTAGCTGAGTAGATGAAGATGTCCCGAACAAAGGTTGTGAAGAGACCAAGGCAAGAAAACAGACAAAAATAGGAGAAAATATCGAAGGAAGAAAACGACGCGCAGCTTAACCGTGCGAAACAGGGGCATTACCGCCCCAATACCGGACCGGTATTGGGGACCGGTACCGGTCATGAATACCAGACCGGTATGCCACCGGTATGCCAGGCAGAGACTTTTTGAGGCTTGGCCCTTCAAGGGCTGAGCCAAGGCGAGCCAAATCGGCGAAACTCGCGAGTCAACCCGATATATCCTAGTAATTTGACCATATATCCCTCGTCCGAGCTCCGATTAAGGTGATTCAAGTTCCTGTCTGATCACAAGATAAAGAGCCACAATGTTTCTGTTCAGGCCGAAAACGGATTCGGGTCGGAAGACAGATAAACGGGCCGATAAAAAATAGGGGCTGCTTTGTAATATTTTAGAACTCTCACCTACTCCATCTTTTAACTTTGGTTTTATTACACAAAATACCTCATTTTTTCCTTTAGTTCAGCGGATTTTAGGTCTTTGGAGGTTGCCTATGTTGGACAATAATACATAATTAAATTAATTAAAGTATAGTTAAGTCACTTTAATGATTTAATTAAGTGGTCGAAAGTTTAATTTCGTAGGAATTAAACTATCAAAGTTTAATCTACGTGTGGAGTAGATAATCGTAGGATTTAGAATTTCTCAAAACTAACTTTCGGTGAGTGAGAAATTAATTATCAAATGACTACTTGATTATGTGATTATGTGGGATGGAAGTTGAGAAGTCTTAAAACCTCTTTAATCCCACATTGATAAAT
>JAUEKW010139014.1:0-11123 GCA_032274785.1 Ajuga reptans
GTTCGTATTAGTGAATCATTTTGCCCTGAGGCTCCCACAAGTCTTTCTGGACTTGTGGATAATTTTATTGACGCATACTATTTTCTGTTTCCGCTGTGTTTACTGAAAGGTTATCTCAACCTTGTACTCAACATTTGTTGTGTACGACGCAATACACACTAACAATAAAGATAAAAATGAACTATTATTGTCCACAATAAATGTTGCATTTGAAAAACTTTTAACAGAGATTGTATATATAAGTGCTCACCACCCTCACTCATTAAACCTATAAGACTTGGTACCGCCGGAGAGTTCACATAAAAAAATCTGATGATTATTGCACGTCTATCAGGATCGATATAGAATATCATGTATCCAATGTGCATACACAAAATGGTCTCTGAATAGACCACTAGAAAGATATAGACGGAGGCCATGAAATTGGTATTGCGCACATAATGCTTATCAGACATGACGTTGCGCAATATCGCTCCAATTTTACTTATCCATTCAAGACCTATAACTAATCAATAATTTATGCGTACCAATTGGTAACTGTGTTTAGTTTGATATTTTACATTCACGCATATTTGGTTACGCGGTATATGTCTCTATTGTGCCCCCACAGCGCATCAAAATAGGTATTCAGAGACAATTGAGTATATATGTTGGATACAAGTTTCCAACTATTATCCGTTATTTAAAACCATTGATAGGTACAATCTTTTTACCGCTAGATTTAAGAATGTTACTTTAATGAAACAGTCTTCTCGTCATTAGAGGAAATAAGGAAAAAAAAACTCAAAAAGTTTCATTTCTCATTATAATCCCCGTACCTCATAATGCAAAAGTGAAAGTAACATAAATAATCAATATTGAAATAATGTTATTAATCCAAAACAAACATATATTGGTTAAATTTGACAAAGAATACTGCAAGGATCTTCATTGAATTTTAATGGCGTAAGAGATACTGATCTAACAGTTAATACCGCGTTAAGTGATTATTTTCTTTTTCAAACAAGTTGCCAGAAAACAAAGGGATTGAAGGTGACAGGTATATCATTTTCGGTTATTAAATGGTAAATTCAGTTATTCAATTTCTTGATCATTATTAATTGTTCTAAATGAGAAAAAGAGCTGATAGACAAATCTGTACTCTAAAATGCTTATGTATTTTTACAAAAATAATGTCTTGTTTTGCTAGCTCAAGTAAAAAATTATTATTTTAATTTCATAAATAAGTTAGATATAATTAAATAAGTTAAACAAACAAATAAAACAAGTCGTGTGAGTGTGTATTAATGGTATTTGAAAAGTTGTACGTTCATCAAATTGACCAAAAATAAAAAAAATTGTACATTTTTCGACGTTAACTCTTTTTATGAAGAGAACAGCTAACGTGTTGAGCTCTAACGAGTTTTTAAATTGCCTATCGAGTAGTTTACTTTTTTTCAATACCCAATCTTTGGTTTCTTTTTTTTTTTCTTTTTTTTTTCTGAGGTCGAAGTAATACCCAATCTAATCATCTAAGTAATGCAACTTTGTATAAATTCTTTTCTTGAGTTTTTCTTCTCAAATTTTTATTGTAAAATATGAAAATTGAAATATGAACATGACGTTTATATATACTTCCTCCGTTCCAAAATAATTGTCATTTGGGCAATTGAAATTTGTCCCAAAATATTTGTCACTATAGGAATCCAAGAAACATTTTCCTCAAATCTTCCAAAATTGCCTCAATTTACTCTTCATTATAAATGTTTTAATATTTCAAAGTGGGTATTGGGAACATGTAAAATATTAGGTTTGTATATAGGTAGATCGGTCATTTTACAGGCATTTTTAATCTTGGAAAATGTTAAAATGATAATTATTTTGGAATAGATGAAATATTAATATGTACATATATAATGACAATGTAATACCATAAATTGTCCTAATGAAGAACATGTGTAACAAGAAGTGTGTCGGGTCAAACCGTACACCTGTGCTTCCTCGTAGATACAAAAACTAAAATTAAGTAGGAACTGTTTTCCTTAATTATCACAAAGCTAAACTCTAATTTTGTCAGATAATAAATTAATCAATTAATTAATTATTAAATGAGGGGGGGGGGGGTTGCTGTTTGTTATGGTCTCAGGTGACTGACAGCATCATTCTTGTTGAAGGCCTCCTCACATGCCACTTTAAGATGGAAATTCCTAAGGAAATTTCACTTAAATAGATATATACACATTTGAAAACAATTATGTAGATATACCTAACATATTCTGCAATAAATATAAATGACTTCATCTTCATGAGGCTACCTTAAACTATGGCCTAACCTATATTGATCAAGGTTGTAGAAATTGCTAGACGCTAATTAGGTTGTGAACTAGAATGGAACTAATCGAGGCAGGCTAATACTCATACCCTAGGCCTAGGGCCTAAGAGTATGTTTCTTTATGGATTGAGTGGGTCGTAGAAAATCTGAACGTGAAGGTTGTATGAATTCTAGATCTAATGTTTATTTTGGAAAAGAATGTGTTAAAATTGATAAGATATTATCAAATGATCAATAAAAATATTTAAATTAAATTATTAAGTCGAAATTCATAAATAAACATAGTGATAATGCTTCCATGTACCCTTGCAGGGTATTTAAAAATAATTGTTTAACACTTTAACTTATTCTCATCACACAATACCCAATTTGTCTAAAATACCCTTCCTACTTTTTGTTCAAACCTAGCTGTCACCCAACACTCCATCACCCTCACACCCACCCCCCCCCCCTTCATCTCAAACACGAGCTCAAAACCATTGCATCTCGTTGAAGAAATTTTAATGTGAAAAAATTCTAAAATTTTGAATTGATTACACAGATTAGTTGAAGAAGATGTACAGTGTTGCTTACACGAGATGCATTATGCTTACATGAGATAGTTTCTGCTTATACGAGATAGTTTCTGTTTGTATTTTGCTTACACGAGATGAACAATTTGATGTGAAAAGTTTCTAAAATTTTGAATTGATTACACGAGATTAGTTGAAAAAGATGAACAGTGTTGCTTACACGAGATGTATTATGCTTACATGATATAGTTTCTGCTTACACGAGATAGTTTATGTTTGTATTTTGTTTACACGAGTTGCTATATTTATGCTTACATGAGGTGGTAAATATTAACATCTCGTGATATCATGCTTACACGAGATTAAAACACTTTATTTCTTACACGAGATACGTATATTATGCTTACACGAGGTAGTAATATTAGCATCTCGTGTAAGCGTGCTTACACGAGATAACACTGTTTATTGATAACACGAGATTATGTTTACACGAGATTATGATAATACGAGATTGATAACATGAGATACTACATTACACCCAATATCATTAACACGAGATTATGTTAAACACGAAATTATGATGCCACGAGATTAATGATAACACGAGATATACATAACACCAAATATCAATAACACGAGATTGTGTTAACACGAGATTATGATTACACAATGTCAAAAAATTTATTTATTCATGAAACTACTTGATTACACGAGGTCAAAAAAAAATTATTCCACCTTCTTCCTTACAACTTTCTAAAACTGAAAAACTCCAAACTGTAAGCAAAAAATCGAAAAGCATAAATTTCTTGAAAGCATAAACTTAAAGAACGCGCATACGAATATTTTCTCCGATGGAAACGGAAGTGTAGCACCCTTTCTCCGATGGAACCTTATTTTCAGAAATTATGTCGAAAATGTAGAAATTATGTCGAAAAATGTGTGTGTGTGTTTAAGTTCAGTTAGGTGAGGGTGAGGATGAGAATAACATTAATGGAGAGTATATTTGTCTCTTCACACATAACATGAGTATTGTGTGAGAAAAATAAGTTAAAATATCAAATAACTATTTTACTATTCTCTGGACGGATACAGTAGCGTGGCCCCATAAACATATCCCACACTCCTATGATTACTCATGGAGACAGCGAATAAATGCAATGGGTGTGTACTGGAAGTACTACTCGTACGGAGCTTATCTATATATTTAATGCAAGCCAGCTATACAAGTTTGGACTACTTTTGTTTAAGGTCAAAACCCCAACAGACTTCATAAATGTTCAAACTGTTTCCAATTTTATATATAATTTTTTGTGTGTCGAATGTCTACTGCGACTATATTATGAAATAGAATGCAGAGAAGGGCAATTTAATCTTGTACTAGCTGTATTGTGGAAGAGGCAACATCCAAGAACCACCCCCTCAAACTAGAGTTGTTGGCGGGACGGGCACGGGTTGGGACAGGCCACTAAAACCTCAGCCCAGCCCACCTATTATGCAGGGTGGGGCGGGCCAGCTCACGGGCTAAAACCCATTTTCACAGCTCTAGCACGAAGTATGCTTAGGTGAAATATATTGTCTAGCTGATATTTATATATGCAGAAACAAATACATGTGTGAAATGGATGATACACGTTGCCTTGGATGTAGTGAAATGCATTGGATGATACCGACTTGCATTTCACTACATTGTACAAGTTGTTTTGTCGGGATGGATCTTCTCCTACAAGTTGTACTACATCTCCTGCTGCGGTTACACAATAACTTAACACATATACAAAGTGACATCATCAATATATCACAACTACACACACGTCTTGCATTTATATAACTATAGTAGGAGATGTAGTACCATATGATGTAGAAGGCCAGATTCAATTTTTGCATTTATATAACTATAGTAGGAGATGTAGTACCATATGATGTAGAAGGCCAGATTCAATTTTTTGTAGCCGTTAATTATGTTCTTGAAACTTTTTTGCTCACATTTGATAATTTTTTTCGGAAATCAGCAATTAATGTTGGAATTGTCTCGTTTATTCTTTGTTACACCGGGAGATATACACTATGTGATTTATCAACTATCTAAATACACACATTCACACACACCCGCGTGTACATGATGCATGCCTGAGGAGGGCCCTGCCCCCATATACACGTCCCCACCCTCATGGTATCATTCTGCAAGGTCAATTTTCCCCCCTTTATGTGTTTTAACTTTTTGTTGGACAAGTTTTGGGTACGACAACATTCTCAAATAATAACACCAAAACAATGAAGATCACAATCTCATATTCCAACAATAAACTAGAAAAAAAGAAAAAACAGCAAATAATAATATTAGACCAGGTAAAACAATTTAGATTTACTCCAACACGAGTTAGAATCCGGGTAAATAGTTTTTTAGTCCATTAAGTTTCACCATTTTTTATTTAAGGACATTATTTTTGGTCCGTTAGCTTTCAAGAGCAGGATACTATAACGGGTTTTTCGAATTTCGAAAGTCAAATGGCCAACTTGTCAAATTCCGAAAGTTAAAGGACCAATTTGTTGGATCGTACGTTATATATATGCACCTTCCAACACTACAAGGTAACACTTAAACCTGCGAACAAGGTCGGAATAGAAGGATATATGTCTCAACTAAAGCAATCTCAGAACCCTTACAGTTACCAGCAACCTGTCCCCAAAAAACAATAATTACGCGTCTAAACGGTAGTAGTAGCACTTCAAACCCTTGAGCTTGGGGCAACTGGAACATTCTAATTTTTGAGTATGTTGGAGCATGACTTGGTATGCTACAAAGCAAAAGTATAATCATATGTAGAACAGCCTCCGGTTTAGAGTCGTGGTCAAATATTCGGTTTTTCCCAATTTTCTCTATAAACTATAAATGTAATAACTAAATAATATATCTCATAGTTACTAGATCTATGTGTAAACAGTCTAATAGTTTAGATAAAGTCAAATAGTCAGCGGATAATTATCAGTTAAGAATGTTTTTAGTTCGATTTTCGGTACGGTTAGATTATCTACGAGATACTTTTACCTACTTAATATATATCATCAACTTGGGGGTGGTGAGTAGGTTCTTGGGGTTGGTCTTATACAGACAACACAATCCTGTAGCAGAGGTCTTGGTTGGAACTGAATCAGAAGGAAATTGAAAAAATATTACTAATGCAAACAAAATGTACAAAGATTTACATGCAAACTGCAACATGGAAATGTAACCATATTCACTTTGTCATGTCATTTTGTAGGCAGATACGAAAATCCCATTTTTAAATTTTATTGTCTGATTCCAAACCAACAAAAAAAAAGAATCTTGCAATTTCAAGTTCTGTAATAAAATAGGTTTCCTGCAAATGGCCAATCTGGAAATCTGAATCTGCAGATTTTGGACCACTTTAAGACAAGAACTTCAATCCTAAAGGGCATTAATTTTTTATTTTTTTTTAGTGAGTGAGGGATTAGGGGGAACATCAAGAGTGGGTAACAATTTAAAAAGACAGATATGGACTTCTTTTTTTTCTTTTTTTCCCCTTTCATTGAGTGATGGATTGGGAAAAAAGACAATCAAGACTTAGTAACAATTTAAAAAGACACATTGCCCTTCCAGCCCCTTGCTCCGTTACGGGAGATCCTCTATCCCACTTTTTACATTGTCCCATCCTCGTAAAAGTAAATTGTTTTCCATTTTTATTTTGTGTGGATAAATCGATCCAGATTTCACGATTTATGTCCATTGTTCATGTTTCATGTTTCATGTTTCATGTTCAGATCAAGATTAGAGTTCATAGTTCTTTTGTTTTGGACTAGAGTTATATTTTGTTCACAGTTTAGAGATAATTTCACGGTTCATGGTTCAGGATTTACGGTTCAAGGTGTGGACATAAGCCCAAGTGCTAAGCCCATACTTTTGCAATGTAGTACAAAGCCAAGACTAAAACATATGTCAAAAGACTACTTTGGCCCTATTGATTATTATACTGTTCAAACAAACTTGGAGAAGAGACCATGGAAGATGGGCAATGCTGGCATACTAAATTTCCAGGAGTAACATTCTGGAAGGTTAGGTAAATTCAAAGTCTTGTTCTTGTGTGAAAGGTAAAACAAAGGTGGGGTAGTTAAGAGTAAAAGAACTTGACTTCTTCAGGTCAAAAGCAAGCTGTCCATGACTCTCAAGCTAGAATCTACCGCGCAATTTCAAGAAATTTATTGTGGAGAAAATGCAGTCTTAAGCAAGCACGTGCAAGTGAAGAACAAGGCAACTTGGACAGTTTCTAATTTGATAACATTTATAGTCGGAACTCAACATCGTGGCCATACATATGATGTCCGACGGTGTAGTGTTCTAGGCTACACGCAATGAGCATGTAATATTCACCGTTCATCTTATATTGAATGTAATAATAATGTATTGTGTACATTTATAAAAACATTATATGGTGCCTTCATATTCAAGATGTTAATGCAAGTTACTTGAGCATGTGAATTGAATACCAGTTTTGTACAAGTAATTAGATAACTGTAGAATAGTAAACGGCGACAGACTCAGCTAATTTACACTACGAGCAACTTACAACAGGTACAAACTCTAAAGCACAATGTACAACAAACAGGGGGGTATCGGACGTACCATGAATAGGTCCAAAGTAGCCATTGGAAATTGAGCAGGGAAAGGCTCCAGTCTACTCGTCTTGTTTTGTCACCGACTTTCCATCAAAGGAACTTAATAATCTGATTATGTGCTGATAAACCTTAATCCCCTCTAAATAAACACTATCCTTCAGATACTGTCCAGAAAGAAATTTTATTACCTTGGTCAGCATTGGGATTATAGTTAAATAATATACCTAATAGCCACCCAAAAGAAAAGGAAAAAGAAAACACTTGACGAATTTGCTATTTCGGCCAGTTTGACGGCATGGAAAAAACAACCTGAATTTTAAACACAATCTTGTAAATGCTATATTTGGTGAAATATATATATGATGTAACTAACCATCAATCACCATCCAGACATATATACACGGGATAGTGTGCGCGTATTTATGGATAGTGGATTTTACATTGGATGTACTTCACCAGGTGTAGCATCTTTAAAACCTTTTATACCCTTTACATTTCACTTACGTATCTTCCAAGTTAATACACATGCTAGCTAATTTAGACCATTCTGAAAAATTCGACATGATAGCACTAAATGAGCCGAATCATGGCTAAATTTAAAAGAATTGGACAAAAACAGCAAAATGTTGCCAAGCTTTTTCGTTTTTTCTTCTTTTTTTGGCTACTACGCCTTTAAGTTAAATGATATGTTGATGGAAAATGTGAGATATTGAGTTACCTCATTATGTTCATGAAGCAATATGGGGGTATTCTTCATCGGGGAAAAACCAAGGGCAGGAATTCCAATACGTCTCAAGAATCGGGTATCAGTAGTCGAAGATAAGATTTCAGGCTGTGCAAGCTTTCCACCAGCTTCCGCAATAGCTTGCTTGAATACGGACCACCATGGATTAGAATCATTCGTTGCTGTCATTAAAGGGCGTCCCTTGTAGTCTCTTAGGAAACCCTTTTCTGTTATCTGCAATAATGCAAACACGATCAGGCCACTATGATAAATTCTCATTTGATGGCCAAAAGAAACTCAAAGGGTGAAGTCATATATTACTTGATTGAGCAAAAAATGCTAGAAAGATAAGAAAAAGTAATTACTAAAAAGTAATATTCGACAGTCTACTATCGAAAATTTAATTGAGTTTCTTCATGGATAAAAATGCTCTCTTTCGATCTTTAAATTTATATTTCTGTAACAGTTAAAGCTATAGAGCGACACTCAATATTTTATACAAGATGAGGTGAGAGCCTACTTTCTTGCTCGTTCGGGTGGTCAATGGTTAGTCATTAGAAAGCAAGCTTCCGTAATTTGCCTGTGGCTTATTACCTTGGTGAATTGAAGCCCTTCATTTCCAGAAAGAAGCTAGAAATCTGCATGAAGTTAATAAAGACAATGGAATTTCAAATGATCATTAAATTACGATTTCATTCTTTAAACGAAATCCCTTTCTTCGTCATGCCAACCTCGTTAAAACAAGGACTGTGGTTTTCTAGTCGACTTAGTCAGTGGAGGTTTATGCCTTTTAAATCCCTAAATCTTGATTAAAAAGAAGCCGGTTATGATTCAGGCGTATATTTAATTGACACCAAGATAATGGTAATGGAGACCCATAATATCAACTAAAACAAACATAGAACACCAAGATTTTACATTGCTTTATTTTCAGCCTTAGATGAAACAATACAAGTCATCAGATTGACTCTCATTTATCCATCGTCTCTCAGTGCTGAGATTCATGAAGAGATGTCGGGTGGCGGGGGTAGGTGGCAGATGTTAAGCTAAGCCTAGGTTGCTGACCATCAGATTAGTGTATGTGTATACCTCTACAGTTATATATGCCCTAAACCTATTACATACATATATATATATGTATGTATATAGTTATAGTATTAACTATTAAGGATATACAAAATCGGCATCATGACATGAAAAGTAAACCAAAGAAAAAATTCCGAACGTATAAACATATATTTAGATATATCCTGTTAAAAGCCTAATCTGTTAGCATACTAATGTGCTGGAGGTAAGCTTGCAGTCGGAAGAACGAAAAAAATCTATTACATGACAAGTGAAAGCCAACCTAATCTTCCAATACAACATTATGATTCATTCATCATATTTACATTAAAACTCCGCTCATCAATACAACTATCATTATGATCCAGCACCTCCAATCAAATGACAGATTTAAAGTAGCTCAAGAAACATAATCTGCACCAAAATGACTGATACAAATTTAGACATTCTTTCAACAAAAGACTCACCTCATAAGTCATGTTCCTCCATGCGGGAGCCCATTCCTCTGCTATTATCCTCCTCATGAGATCAGGGTCGGCCGTTGGTGGCAGCCGGAGATCAAATCCAGCCTCAGCCTCAGATGGTTGAAGATTCATTATAAACTCCTAACAAATCCAATCATCAAATTGCTACAAATTCGACAAACACAAATCATTCACAAAAAATTGCAAGAACAAAACTCACAGAATTGGAAGGAATCCCAGCTTTCAAAAACACAGGATTAACCGAAATAACCTCCGAATTCGCAGCCAAACCAGCCTTAACTAAATCAAAATTATTCTCCCTAAACTTCATAATAACCTCCACACTCTTCATTAAATTCTCCATAGCACTATTATCATACATTCTTGATCCATGGCCAGGCATCCCGGTCGCCTTAATCACCATATGCCACGGCGCACGGTCTGCGTAAAATACCCTAAACTCATCATTAACAGAGGTCTGCCCTTCATCCAACATAAACCCAATATTCAGTTCTTTAAACTCTTCACTCTCCACAAACTTCATCATCCCATCAAACCCCCCCACCTCTTCATCAGGTACATAACAAATATGCACAGTTCTCAATGGAGTGTAATCAAGATTGGATTTTTTTAACTCCTTAATAGCTTCTAAATACTGCATACCGATACATTTATCATCCTGAGCGCCGCGGGCGTAGATTCTGCCGTCGTCGGTTAATTGGGCGGCGAAGGGGTGGTGCAGCCA
This sequence comes from Ajuga reptans, assembly GCA_032274785.1. NCBI lineage: Eukaryota > Viridiplantae > Streptophyta > Magnoliopsida > Lamiales > Lamiaceae > Ajuga > Ajuga reptans. The sequence goes on from JAUEKW010139014.1 coordinate 10,454, forward strand.
CTTGGAGGGTTCGGCGGGGACGGAGTCGAGGTGGGAATTGAACAGAACCGCAGGGAGGAAAGGGTTTGAGCCGGGCCAGGTGATGAGGAGGAGGGGTTTGTCTGGGGTTGAGAGATAAAGGGTGCGGGTTTGGAGGGTGGGGATGGTGGCGGCGAAGGTGGTTAGGTAATTGACGGCGGCGGCGTAGTTTGGAGTGGGGTGGGCGGTGTTCATACGTAGGTAGTTTTGGAATCGTGATATGGGGTTGGATTCTTGGACGAATTTTTGCTCTTCGTTTTCGGTGGCGGAGAGAGATGGTGATAGGGAGAGGGAAAGGAGGAGGAGGAGGAGGAGGAGGATGGCAGAGATGGGTGGGTGGCGGCGGCGCGTGAACATGGTTGGCTGAGTGGAAGTGAGACCGAGTCTTACTGTGATCTCCAGATACTTTAGTACGATTCGGTCCAATTTCAACCTTAATATTGTCGAAGTCTTTTTCTTTAAAAAAAATATATATATAAAAGGAGAATGCATTCTCTCCCGTTGTGACACCTAAGCATATTGTATGCGGCAAAAACTTATATGCCCCGTTGCATGAATCTTTTTATATGCAACGGGTAGGGTAAATTTACTCGGTAAAAAAGGTATTACTTTTATGCCAAAAGGTATTACTTAATTAGCAAAAAGTATTACT
>JAUEKW010139025.1:0-11122 GCA_032274785.1 Ajuga reptans
GAGTCACCAAGACCACTAGTTCTTCATAACAGTCAGAATAGAAGAACATGTCTTACTGTGATCCATTCAATACAACAATTGTTTACTTTTGATATTTTTCTCAAAAGTTGACAAATATGTATTCACTACATAATTGATTATATGCAATTTTTTCCCTTTTTATCTCTCTCTCTCTCTCTCTCTCTCTCTTACTATTACCTTTCCAATACTCTAACTTAATATCTCTTTTTTCGGCAAGGCACGAAATTAAGCCATGACACAACCTTTTTTAACATGGCACAATATGTTCTGCAGAACGAGAGGATATTATATTACTAAATATCAGTGGCAAGAGGTATATTTTTTCATGGCACGAGGTATAATATGTTGGCACGAATACACAATAACATATTGTGTACTCGTGCTGTGATTTTTTTTTACCTCGTGCCATGATAAATATACCTCGTGCCACTATAAATATACCTCGTGCATGGCACGATATGTTCAGCAGGTCGAGCATACCCGTGCCATGATAAATACACCTCGTGCCATGGATAAATATAAATCGTGATTGTTACTGTGCACTCGTACAGTGATACAATTGCCTCGTGCTATGGATAAATGTATCTGGTGCCGTGATAATGCACATCGTGCCTTACATATTAGCTTGTACATGGTGTCAGAGAAACAATGGTGAGAAGAAATATTACAGGGAGATGTCCTATTTCTGCGTAGAGAGAGAGAGAAAAGGACTTAAAGGAAGAGAGAGAAAGAGAAAAAACAAAAAATTATTTTGTGGGGAAGAGTGGAATGTCAGACTGGGAAGGATTGAGAGTTGAGGTGCGTCATTGAAACAGTAACAATTGGTTACTTTTGATATTTTTTCACAAAAGTTAACAAATTTTATGCATTCACTACATAATTAACTATATACAACTTTTTCCCTTCATATAATCATAGTCGTCAAATTACAAGGCAAAGAGTAACTGGTGAACGGGTAAGCAAGTCACCAGGAAAAAAACTTTTGGTCCCATAATTTTTTACTTTTACACAAATGGTCCCGTAGTTTTTAACTTTTTTAATTTCATTCCATAAGTTCAAAAATTGCTGAATTTTAGACCAATTTTGCCAGAATTTGAAAAGTTCGCCGGAATTAGTCACGTGCTGGCCACATGACAACTTAATTTGGGGATTTTTGGTGAAATTAAGTGACATGGCAATTTAAGCTGATATGGAAGCAATTTTTCCCAGATTTTATTAAAAGAAAATGCACATCAGCTTCTTCTCTTCCCTTGCTCGAGTCGGCATCTCCCCACCCGACTGAGACGAGTTCTGAAACTGGGTGGACTCATCGCCGCCACTCTCATCCCTCACAGCCGCCGTCACCATCGGTTGTAATGGCTACAACACCACCACCGCAGCCGACACATGGACCACCAAGCAGTTCTTTCTATTCCTCTTTATTCCTCTTTGTTCCCATTATTCCTCTAATTCCATAGAACATCAACCATTCTGTTTCTTCTCCTAGCAAGAATTTCACAGAGCAGTGTTACAATTCTTGAAGAGAGAGAAAGTTGCAGAACTATGCTTCTACTGTCGTTAAAGAAAAAATTTAATTTGGCAGCTCACGATTTCCCCAAATCAAACAACAAAAGGAAGAACCCTAATTTTTTTCCTCCCCTAATTTCATAAATTGAAGATGTCCCACTGATGAGCAGACAAGTACATGCCAATATTCACAGTCGGGCTAGGCGTAAACCACTGGTGTCGAGCAGCCGCGAATTGCCATTCTCCTCCAAAGGCTTCTCAGTTGAACAAGTCAAAGCATCCTCTCAAGTCAATGCACAAAAAACCATTTCCAAAATTAAATAGCTTCCATGTTTTTTGTAAAAAACATATCAATTTCTTTACTTGAGTTCTGAAACCTCAATCAGCCATGGAATTCTCTGAAATTTTCGGTTTCTTCATAATCATCAAAGATTTCTCCAAAATTCTTTTAAAAAATGGAAATACATGGCATCCATCACTATACTCTCCCTCCTCCTCCCATCGATCATCTTCTTGCGTTTCATCAAATTCTACCAATCTTAAGGATGTGGCCGGAAAGAGGATCGGCGGCGAAAGGAAATCGAACGCTGGGAAGGGTTTTTAATTTGTATTTTGGTTGGTGACATGTCACATAATAAATGATGTGTCATTTGTGTTAAAAAAAATTAAGTTAAAAACACACTACACATCAGCAAATACGCGCCACGTCATTTCACTCGTCGGATTCTCTCAATTTTAGCCTTCGCGTGCCGAGCACGTGATTAATTTCGGTCAATTTGTCAATTTCCGACGAAAATTGAACTAAAATTGAGCAATTATTTGAATTATGGGATGTAATTGAAAAGGTAATAATTACTGGACCAATTGCGTAAAAGTAGAAAATTATGGGATCAAATACGAATTTTTCCCCAAGTCACCAATTCTGAATGGGTTAACTTACAAATTGTTTTGTCGTAAATCAAAACTTGGCCTCTGAGTTTTACATAGAGAGGGAGAGAGAACGTCTCTCTTCTTCTCCATATACATGCATTCTTTATTATTTTTTTATTTTTACTAAATAATTTTATACATGTAAATATTTGCATAATGACTATTGCTGTGTTGTTGCCCATCCACGCCTATGACGCCATAATAATAGATGGAGAGAAGAAAATTTCAATTTTTCATCTACCTTCACTTTCCTTTAAACTTATATTTAGAAGCTCTGCGTAATATTAATGGCAATGAAAATTACAAAGAAAATACTTTGATAACCAACATTAAAGGAAAAATATATAATTTTATCTCGAAAAAATAGTAAAAGTTGCACATCAAGTTGGGGGTGGCACATTTATACCCGTCATGTTACGACCTCATCGATTTTGCCCACTATATTCCAATTTTATGTAATTTATACCCAGAAGTGGCATCCTACGTATACTCTAGCTGTACAATTTGGGTGTCAACTCACACAAATTAATAAACAACTTTTGCAAAATCAAAAAAAAAAAAAAAAAATCAAAATAATATTAAATGAGAAAATACAATCTGAATTATTTAATAAGAATATAAAAATTATCTTAACAAAAAGAAAAAGAATATCCTTCAGCCTTCCCATCCCCTTCCTTCCTTCCTCAGCCACCCTTCCTTCCTCAACGGTGTCCCCATCCCTGATTTTAGATGTTTCACCAGGCCTTTTAAGTGTATCTCCGCGTAATCTCCAACGGCCTTAGCCTCTACTTTGCTCGGCCACCCAGTCTCTATCGCGATCACCGGAATATTGTCTTGACCTTGAACTGCGATTGTGGCCACTACAACATCAACCACCATGTCGAACAAATTCCGGTACCTCACTCCAGTGACAACGTCGTCCCTAAAATTGAACGGATTTTCCTGGAGTAAAACATAACCAATCGAAATTTCGGAGTTTAATTATTATATTCTTATTAAATATTTCATATTTTATTTTCTTATTTAATGTTATTTTCTTTTTAATTTATTTTACTTATTTTTTTAATTGAAATTATAATTCAGATTTAATTTAGATTCTATTTTCTTATTTTAATATATTTTTTCAAAATTGGCAAAAGTTGTCCATTAATTTATCCGAATTGTCACAAAAATCGTACATCTGGAGTACACGTAGGCTGCCACGTAAGCTTCGTCGGCGCACTTTTGGGCATAAATTGCTCAAAATTAGAACATAGTGGGCAAAAATTAACGAGGTCGTAACATGAGGGGTATAAATGTACCACCCCCTAACTTGATGGGCAACTTTTACAATTTTTTCCTTTCATCTCAATGTCTCACAAGTTTCAATTCTTACACAACATTTAATAATTAATAATTACTTATTGAATCAAAATCTATGATAAAAAAAAATCAAATCTATCCTCCATCTATTTTTCCATAAATATTTCAGTCCAAACCTTTTATAATTATACAATTTAATTCTTATCTTTCACATTTCTACAATTCTATTTCATTCGTTCAAATTTATGTTTAATAGTTAAAATGTGAAAATTATAGAAAAATAAGACATTATATTTAACATCAGAATGTATTAAACAAGACAAATAAAATATTTGATTTCTAGAAAAATTACAAAATTAAATTGAACACTATTTAAATAAGAAGAAACTAATGGGCCGCTTAGTTTAGAATCAGGAATGGTAACGATAGTGTGTATGAATGAGAGTATGCATGCCTACCTAGCATAAGAAATATGAGTGGATCATTATTTATTCTCGTTACCGACCCCCACTCCTCGTACCAAGCAGCCCCTAAATATTAAGTCTCTAAATGATGATATTAAATAAAATTTATACTTTACATAAAAATTCTCTATATATATAAAAATTTGATAAATATTTTTTCATTATACTAAAAACTTGGAAACTAATACACAACAATAATAATATTTACGAGAATTGATTATAGCTCAATTGGTTGATCACCTAGTAACTCGGGTCAATGGCTAAGGATAAAATCCCATCGACCTCACCCTTACCGGGATTTATACTAAGAAAAAAACAAAACTATAATATTTTCAGATTTTATTTTTATTTTTTTCTATTAAATTTAAATCTTTATTTTTCATGTCCTATATTTTTCCTTATTTTTATTCGAAGTATTTTTCTAGATTTTTATTATTCTTATGATTTTCATGCAAAATATAATTTCTAGAACATTAGACATGATATTTTAGTTTTACGTTATTTTATATTTTAAATGTAATTTTTAGTGAAAATTGGTGTAAAAAGTCTTTTCTCTAACTTATACTATAATTTTGTCATCTTTCTAACTATATTATAATTTTAGCATTCTTTCTATCCGTACCATAATTTTAGCGTTGCCATGAATTCGTGGCAACTATTCGTGGCAAGTGAGTTTCATGGCAACTATTCGTGGAAAGTAAAATATCGTGGCAAGTGAGTATCGTGGCAAGTGAGTAATATCGTGGCAAGTGAGTGCCAAGATTCGTGGCAAGTGAGTGATATCGTGATAAGTGAGTGCCACGATTCGTGGCAAACAATCACCATTCATGGCAAGCAATCCTGACACTCGCTTGCCATGAATTCGTGGTAAGGCTAAAATTATGATATAGTTACAAGAAAACTAAAATTATAGTGTAAGTTACTAGAAAGCCTATTTTATATTATCCTCCTAATTTTTAGTTGAGTCAAGACATTTGAATGAAGGGGGTATGATTGTAAATTGTGAAAGATTGGGACTAAATTGTATATTTTTTAAAAGGTTTGAATGGAAATATAGATGGATGATAGAACTGCAACTGTTTTGACAGGTTGTGATCTAATCAATAATTAATTTTCTAAACGTGTTAGAATTGTAAAAACCGTGAAACATTTTCTGATAAAATTATATATTTTTCCAACACTAAAAGAGTTACGATATACATTGTGGGGGTGGAGGCTGTTGGGAGATTCTAGTATTCTTTTCTTGGACATTTACGATATAATTTGATAATTAACCGTGTTTTTTAATAGAGAAAATATGAAGAATATCTTATTATATGTTTCATGTATATCAACGATATAGTAGAGAAATCTTTGTTTTCCGTTTATTAAAAATGTCTTGGGTAAATTTTATACTAATCAAAAGAAATATTTTAATTGAAGATAGAGGAAAAACCATGTCAAACGTCATTTGCTAATCGAAAAAAAATAGAAAAAAAAGAAGACATCATAATGTGGCTTTCTAATTAAAAACGAAAAAGGTCTATCCAAAAGAAAAAATAAAAAGAAAAAAAAATTAATTGACTGGCCACGTTAAGAACTAGGACTGTACAAAAAAATATATGAACCGACCAAACTGATCCAATTTGATCAATCCAAACAGAAAATTATGGTTTATATTTTTTTGAGTTGGTTACAGTTTAAAATATTGATAAACCAAAGATTTGGTTTGGTTTGTGGTTTCAAATGATTTAAAACCAATCCAAATCAAACAAAACCAATATTATATATCTTACTTAATAATATAATACAACCGTCTATAAATAGTATTTTTAACATTTTCCCGCCCAAACTCTATTTTTATTTCTATCGACCATTTCCGAATGTATATGTGTGTGATTGAATGGAAATTAATATTAGTAACCCACAATTATGGAAAAATAATATTTTGCATAATGCCAAGAATTCAATATAATCATAGATTGCCTAATTTAATTTCTTAATGTCCGTCAAGATTCTGAAAATATGCACGAAACTGAATATGTCCGTCAAGATTTGATATGCACGAAATTTGATTCTAACAAATCTTTGATATGCCCATTAATAAATATAAGATATGCCAAATATTTGATCTTAAATATGAAATCAAAGCAGTACATCATATATATCAGTCCGTCAAGATTTGATATGCAGTGATTTGATTCTAATAAATCTTTGATATGCCCATTAATAACTATAAGATATGCCAAATATGAGATCTAAAATATGAAATCATAGCAGTACATCATATATACCGGATTTATGTACATTTTACATGTATCTATTCCTGAAATCAATAGCAGTACATCATATATGTCGGATTCCTGCACGATTTCCATGTATCTATTCCTTATTTGGCAATGCCGCCTACACTTATTTCCAATCGAGTTTGTCCTTACCATTTATTTCCATAAATGTTGCCTTTCATTAAGAAATTTCCGCCTATTTAAACCCGCCGCTGCAATTGGAATTGTCATCGTCGCACATCTCTCCAATTCAACGGTAAACGTGCTAAAATATATTTTACGTACAATCTTTTCCAATGGCCTCCCACAATGTGAATTCCGGAGCAGTAGCTGAACCAAAAAAGATGATAACTGCTTTCAAGTCCTTTGACTCATATAATTTCTGCGTAAGTTTTATATGCACGTTAAATTTTACGACTTAGTTATATATGACATCCGATTTTCTAATTTTTTCTAATTGTCATATATGATATTGTATATGCAAGAGTACTGTTATATATATACCTCTATAATGTTTTCCCGTTGTGATTAATTTTTTAAGATAATTATCGAATGACATAAACAATATATAAATTCCTTATGTTTTTTTTGGCTTTGTTTTTTATTTTTTGTTCAGGCTATTCCTGATCAGTTTATGAAGCATTTTGAGACGGGTTTTCCCCAAGATGTTTATCTATGGAATGTTCAGTTTCTTACTTGGAGTGTAGACGTAAAGAAAATCGACGGTCATTACTTTTTCACAAAGGGATGGTCAAACTTCGTTTGTGATAATTGGATCAATGAAGGTTATCTAATAGTTTTCGTCTATGGTCTCCATGAGTTATTTGACGTACAATTGTTTGCATGTGAAATGTGTTTAGATAAGGGGCTCACATTTAGCGAATTTCCAATGTTTGTTCTAGGTAACTATTACATACTCAAATTTCTTTTTCTTTTCATGATCTTATCCACAACATATAATTTATCCCTGGTATAAAATTTTCTATTTTCTTAATTTTTTTTAGTCAAGCAGAATCTCGACGATGTTGATTTGGTAAATAATATCATTGTTCCTATGCAAGTTGGAAAGGCAACTGATTGTGGTGTAAAAGTCTCTGGTGATCGATTTGTTATTGGTGCAGATATTTTTTAATCTCTATAAGTTTTATGTATTTTGTTAAATATTATATACATATAGTTGATTTAAACTTTTTACCGAATGTTGTCAAAGTTTATGCTGACCACCACCATGGTGCAATGTCTCCCGTCACTGCAAACAACAACGAAGCTGATAATATTAATGTAATTGATGTTGATGCTATTGTGGATGATCTTGATGAAGTAATGTCGCATTCCGAAAAACCATATGCATTCTTTGGTCACATATCCAACAATGTTGATGTCAACGACTTAAGAGGTTTCAAGAGCTACAGTGTTGAGATCGATAGGGATCACATCAGAAAACCCCGACTGGTAATACATTTATTTATTCTATTTATTTTTTATTATTTGTAAAAAAAAACTTTTAATTATACGTGCTAACTATCTTCCATTTTTAAATTTATAATTTTCCAGCCTGTTCCTACCATGTTTTGGAGATCCATTGTTAAGGGTCTCTCATATACCCCTAAAACAGTGAAGTTATCGTTGGATTCCAGGGTATGGTCAATTAGAGTCCGTTGTGAGGGCACGCGTGTCATGATGCGAGGCGACGATCTCAATGATTTCATCTTCGATAATGATTTGTTTGTTGGTTCCAAGCTCACGTTTTTTTTTGGTTGATAAAGATGACCTTTTGTTTGAAGTGAAGGTTCAGGACTAGAAGTTGTTGTCTTGCATTTCTATTGCAGTTTATGTTTAATTTACAATATAATATTTGGATCATGTTTTATGTTATTATTCCGTTTTGTGAAACATAATGTTTAGAATTGGTTACCCAGATTGGTTTTTAAGAGTTATATTTTAAGATATTTTAGTTCCCATTATTCACTGTCTTTTCAATTTTAATTCTCATATTTTCTATTATGTTGTATTTATCCATTGTTTCCACCTCAGTTGATAGATTCTTCAAATATAGTCATTTGCTAAGTCTCCACTACTTATTTGAACTCATACCCTATTTATCCCCAGACTAAATAAAATGATTGGTATAAACATTCAATGTATACCTGTACGAGTGCCAATCCAAAAGGCAACCATCGGCTGGTGTGATAAAATATTTTCGACCTGTTAACAAATTACATCTTTTCAGTTTACAATATTTTTTTGACTTAATCAATAAAATCTCACAAATTCAACATGATATAATTAAATTGAAAATTTTGAAGCTAAACTCACTATGCAAAAGTATATTTTTACACTATATAAATAAAAAAATGTAGATTCAACACTATATAAATATTTATTTGTTTCCAACCTATCTTACACACTATAATAAACCAACTAAATTGTAATCTCGCAATTTAAGAAATTGTAATCTCGCATTTTCAAATGAACAATATAATCTATAGTCAACTTCACCACCGGTGAAGTCTTTTAGGCATAATTAGCCATCAGCAAACCGTTGATATTCCCCGAGTGTAGTTGGTTTTAAGCTTAAGTATAATATTAATGGTGAACAAATATATTAATCAGTAAGATTAGCTATTAATGGAGCATACAGATGTTGTTATACAGGTAATTATTAAATCCTGTGTATTATAAGTAAGAATATCAAAATAGTAGGTAGGATCCGGCCAAAATCACGTAAGTTAATAAACATTCGAATCAGATTATGCAAATCAACGTTAATTTGTAGTCACAATCTTACTTAATAATCTTATCAAATGATGATACTAATATATATCGTCCAATATTATCTTACACTCGGTTAGTATTATTTGGTCTATTCCAAATTTAAATTTCTAGCTACCATAAATAATCAAGTACAACTAGGATCACCCCCACACTTAGTTACCCAAATGGTGATATTATATGAAAATCTAAAATGTGTCAATAATCAATATTTAATTAATTGACATCTTATTCTATTGAGCATTTCCGAATGTATACGTGTGTGATTGAATGGAAACTAATATTAGTCAACCCACAATTATGGAAAAATAATATTCTGCATAATGCCAAGAGTTGAATATAATCATAGTTTGCCTAATTCTATTTTTTTAATGTCCATCAAGATTCTGAAAAAGTTTATAATCATAGTTTATCTAATTTAATTTCTTGATATGCACGAAATTTGATATGTCCGTCAAGATTTGATATGCATGAAATTTGATTCTAACAAATATTTGATATGTCCATTAATAAATACTCCCTCCGTCCCATAAAAAGAGTCATGATTGATGGGTGTACAACTTTTTATTTTTTGTCAACTTAGTCAATGTACAAGTGTTTATAAGTGGGTGATTGTAAATTTTACCCTTAAAAATTTGTTAAACTCATCAATATCCTATTGTCATCAAAGTATTAACATAATTTTATAAGGGCATCATAGTAACTTACTTGGATAACTAACTTTGACTTTTCAAATAGGACTATTTTTATGGGACAAGGAATAAGTCTGATACATAACTCTTTTTATGGGACGGAAGGAGTATAAGATATGCCAAATATTTGATCTAAAATATAAAATCAATAGGGTGTACATCATGTCTGCCAAGATTCTGAAAAGTTTATAATCATAGTTTGACTAAATTAATTTCTTAATGTCCGTCAAGATTCTGAAAATTTTACCCATTAATAAATATAAGATATGTCAAATATTCGATCTAAAATATGAAATCAATACGGTGTACATCATATCTGCCGGATTTCTGAAGATTATACATGTATCTATTCCTGAAATCAATAGCACTACAACATTCGAAACATATTATGCAAATCAACGTCAATATTTTAATCGTAGTTCTGTAAATTTTGTCCATTGATAAATAATATGTCGTATCTTGCTTATAATAACAAATCAAATCATGTAAATTGATTTTAATATATCTCAGTCCATTCATTTGTCAATCACTTCCAAAAATAATTTGATTAGGTTAGAAATTCACTGGCTATAAATTAACGTTTATCACGAATGAATTACTCACATTTCTCCAGCTTTGCATTATCATAACCCTTGCATTATTACAACTATCTTGCTTCATGGCTCCTCTCTACACATTGGCGAAAAATGTCAACCCATCAAAAACTTTGTGGGCGATGAAATTACGTTTGGTTCGTAAGTACGATTCACCGGCATATGGTCAGCATAACCGTATCATGAACACCGAGTGTGTTTTTCATGACGAGGAGGTAATTTCATCTAATTCATATGATCTATGTAAATTCATTTTCAATGTAATATGTAATATGTAATATGACGAGGAGTTTGTTTTATGTTAGGGTTATCGCATCCACGCTACTATAAGGTCCAACCAGCTGGAGTTGTATGCTAATAGACTGTTTGAGGGTCATTTGTATGGTGTTAAGAATTTTGTTGTTGCTGACAAAAATATGCGCTACAAAACGACTCTGAACAAGTTTAAGATGCTATTTATCATACAGACCCGGCTAACTGAGTTGTTTGATGAAACTTTCTCGTACTATATGTATGATTTTGTACCTATTGAGAGGTTGCTGGTCCTAGATGACTTGGATGAATCCCGACTTATAGGT